>JAQFZJ010000803.1:0-16666 GCA_034695645.1 Folsomia fimetaria
AGGTCAGACCAGGCAAGGTGGGTTGGAAACTTCAGCAGGAAAATGAAGGAGATGATTCTCCTCCAATATTCAATTCAGGTCTGATGGGAAATAATCCCGTCTCTCTCTCTGTCTCCACGATGTAAAGTGAGTACGTAGAAGATATATTATTATGAACACCACCTCTGCGGTAAGCAGCACTGTCTGTTCAGGGGTGTGTCCATCAATTTCGTTATCCTATCATAAGACTAAAATATTCGTATTATTTATATTATTATTGAACTTCTACGCAATCCATCAGACCAGAAGTAATGATTAATATTATTGGACACTATTCCAAAGGTAAAATAGTTCAATGGTGTGATGTGGAGAAGATTAGAGAGGATAACGTGGTAAAATTATGGAGTGACGTGGACGTGAATGCTCTGTGGATACTTTGTACAAGCAAACAGCCTCGCTAAAATGTCAGTGCTAGATAAGTTCCGGTGGATGGCATGGGCGATGTAAAATCTCTTGGGTGTCAACAAACAGAATAGTGGATATGGGGAGAATGAGAGGTTTAATAAGGAGCTTATCTGAAAGGAGAAACAAGGGTCGGCGACGTCTACGACTAAGAAGAATTTCTTTGTCGAGTGAGTTATGTCTTATATTGATACCAAGAATTTATTTAAGTATTCGTATTCACAGTTGCAAAAGCGAAAAGTGAAGGATTCTTTCAATAAAAAGTTTGTTAAACGTTTGTTCTCACTGAATGACATTTGATGGCGTGCGATGCGAGCTTCTTTGTTTGTTTTTGTATCGTTTAAACAAATTTTTTAAACAATTTCCGTCGGACTTTTTATCCTCATTATTATCATCATGATTCTTGCCGTGATTATTTTTTGACTTATGATGTTGCAAAGATTGTCTACTTGTCGAAACGGAATCCACACTAGATTTTGACAATTTGGATTTGCGACGAGTTCTTGGACTATGACTACTTCTTGTATTGGCTAAGGCAGCCACTTGATCATCCCCTGGTCCAGCCAAATGCTTGTTATTATCAGTACTGATGCAATTAGAGGAATCTCTGGATTTACAATTTCTGACTCCCTTTTGCTTTTGTGTATCGACGAGTGATACAGTTTCAAATTTTGTTGGATTGCCCACCTCCTTATTCTTATGATGAGTGCGATGTTTTTTCTTTGCTCCAGGTACAGACATTTCTGATGGATTATTGGTCTGAACAGGATCCTTGAGGGATGGTGTCATCATCTCTCTAATACAATTATTACCCTTTTCCTGGTGCTGTTTACTTTGCAGCCAGCTATCATCATTATTTGTAGCTTCGACAGCAGATGCAGAAGGAACTTTCGCTTCTCCAAGCTGTTTTACAGACCACCCCCGTATTCGAAATACCTCTCGCATATGTTCCACTTCATTAGACAGATCGCTAATGACTTGGAGGAGATGGCTATTCTGCATACTGGATGATAACGTAAATAAATTAGCTTGAGATTTGATTAGTTGACTAGAAAAAAAATCTATTACGTTAAATGTTCGTTGGTATTTTTTAATTGCACATTTTCAAATTGCAGATTGGAAATATCATCCGTTAACTCTGATAGGATTGAGTCCTGTGTTGTCTTGATTTGTTCCAACTGCTTAGTCACCGAGACCAAATGACTTTCATAGTCCTCCGAGGTCAGATTCCCGTTACTCTCTCTCACTCCCAATGACCTTACGGACTACATAACATAATTCCATTAACATTTCATTTTATGATGTAAATTTTTGCAAGTCACAAGTAATCTTATACTCTAGATTTTGAGGCGATAGTACGATTGGACGCACTTCTATGGTGGCCTAGCCGACCATCTTCCGTGTCGCTGTTACTTCTATGCTGGTTATTGTGGGATAGTCTACTTGAGTGACGATGATTTCCTTGCGTAGTGTTCCAAACTAGGATGTCAGTAGGTTCATCGTCACTGGATGGAGTCAATGGAGTGAGAAAGCCAGGGGCAGAGGTTGTAAAGTGACCTTGATCTAACCCGGTACGAATGAATGGGGTTTGACGCATTGTTTGTTCTTCGGTTCCTTTGAGAAACAATTATTATATATAGACAGTTAATTCATGAGTCGTGGCGTCGTGGGTTAAGCTTTGTAGAACTGTATCAAAAGCAGCTTTTAGTTACCAGTTATTATGGCATGATGATGATCATTGTTAAGATACTGGTATGGTAATGACGCCATATTATAGCTTCCTGGAACTCTGGGAGTCATTATTGGTTGTGCCTCCCTAATATTATAGGAAGGATCACTGCGGCTGCTAGATGCTTGGTGATGCTGCAGCTGAGGGTTTGAGCGTGAATCTCGATTTAGTTCATGGGGGAAGTTGTCGTTATTCTGCACATCATCGTCCCATTCGGGAGAATGATGACGACTGTACATTACAAATGGGGTATTCTTGAGTGGTTCCGTACTACATTGTCAATAGGGAATATACATTCGGATTTTAAAATATAGATTGATGCACTTATTTCGTGTTTCATCGCCATTACTATCTCTGTCTGTACTGAACTAGAATAACCCCTTGACAACTACTTGTACCACAAATTTGTTGATATTTTGAGATGTAAACTTTATGCATAAATGAATAATGCAAAGAATTGAACCTTGTAATGTGAACTTTTTAGGCCATGAGTTGTATGAATAAAAGTCTGTTAATATATTCTCTGTATTTGTCTCTGTATTTTATATTCAGATGCGTATAATAAGGATAAAAGATGGGTTTATTGTATGATATTATGCATGTCTCAATTTGCCTCGTGTCTAATGATTGTGAATGAACCTAAAGAAACGATAATAGGGACTGTATTATTAGTTGCAATATACAACCCTGACTCCATATCAGGACTATATCATCATCCGCATCCAGTCTAAAATGCCTTTATTGATAACAAACAAGGATAACTTGAATGATAGAAGTTATGCTCCATCCTTACCACAATATGAATACTATATACTTAGAGTATCTAATAATAATATCTAATAATAATGATATTATTATTAGATACTCTAAGACTATATATATACTACGCATTTTAATCGTAATGAAAAGCCCTGCATTTGAAACTGTTACACAAGGTACTTTAAATAGAGATTCCAGGAATGTGTATGGCATTGGTCTGACTGATAAAAAGGTTCAAGTACAACAGTTTGTAAAGCTTTGATTTTGATGTCCATGAAAGGAAGGTGTCAGTGAGATCAGCAGCTGAACTGTGGCTGAACTACATTATTTTTTACAAGCAGTATGTGTATAATAAGTGAAGGAAGATGAATTCTTTGTTCACATGTGCATTCCTTTCCCCTCTCTCTCATTTTCTCCCTCCATTCACTCAGCCGTCTTCCCTCCTCTCTCTCCACTTCATCTGCACTTTTCCTTTGCCTCTTACTTGTTGACATTGACGATCCACGGTCGACATTATTGACCGTGTTTCTTCCCTCGCCCATCAAAAAGTGATAAACAACACCACCCACTGACCAACTTCTTTATCACCCGAAATATATAGATCAGTAACAACTTGTTATAAAGTCAGACATCACAGGTACAAAATTCTGAATTTTGTAAATTACAATTTACATCTAATTACCAAATTGAGTAATTGAAATATTACTAATTTTTAATTTAATTTGTAATTGTCAATAAGTGATTTTCCCAAGTCTGCTAGTTTTAAGCATTTCAACCATATGAGTATTGTGTAATTTAATTTGCATTATAATATAATTGAATTACGTAATTTGTAATTTGAAGTGTGTGTCTGCTCCGCAAAGTAATTTTATTTGTAATTTAAAAAACTAGGCGATTCAATACATAATTATGAATTAATCATTACATATTAGCAAATAAGTAATGCAATATATGTACGCGTTTACTTTAAGTGAACAGCGAATCCACCAAGCGCGATTCAAACACTCTAGTTTAACCAACTAATAAATGTACAGAATTGCTTGATTAATTAATCATTTCATTTATGTACTTTGTTTTGTAGATCTGCCAATCAAAATGGTTCGTCAAAGAAAGGTGACAGAATCCTTTGCAGTCAACAAGACAGCTGGTCTGAAAATGACGGTGAAGCGTAAAATCCATCCGAAATCTGATGAGTATCATGAAGAGGACACTGAAAACAAACCAAAACTCGTCATCACCTCCGCTGCCAGTTCCATAGAGTCAGTCGACAACTTACAGGCAGCTAAAAATGCCCTACACATGGATCGACCCTCCCACCTTATTGGCAGAGAGGAGGAAGTTAACACTGTTTACACTTGGTTGGATGACCGGTTGGGAAGCAGAAGTCCGGGTTCGATGTACATTTCTGGAGCTCCTGGTACCGGGAAGACAGCCGTTGTTATGTCTTGCATTCATGAATGGGTTACGAAGAATCCGACAAAGACGAATTCAAAAGCAGACCCAATTTGGCGACTAGTCATCAATTGTATGAATGTTTCATCCCCAAATCAAGTTTATGTTGACATGAAGACTGGATTGGGCTTAAGAAAGGATGTGGAAGCCACCAGAGAAAACATTGGCACAAAATTGCTGAGTGGGGGGAAAATGATGTGAGGAAATGCGCCCAATATATTTTTTATAATATTTATAATAAATGTTGTGTAATAACCTAATTTTCTTTTGTTATTTACAGGGTACTAGTATTGGATGAAATGGATCAACTCCTACATGGAAAGGGGACTGATCTTCTATATACGTTGTTTGATTGGGCTAGAATACCAAAATCTCGACTAGTTCTGATTGGGATTGCTAACGCACTAGATCTTGCCGTCAGACATTTGCCTCTATTAAATTCTCCTGTTATCCAGAAAAGTCCTAGCACTAGTATAGCTGTTGCTAAAAAATCAAAAAAGTCGTTAAACGACTCTTCTGGTCTTGGGGAAACAACTACTTTTTCTGCAATGAAAGTAATTAACTTTACCCCGTACGAGAAGCTGGACATCGAACGAATTTTGGAAGAAAGACTATTAGAGATTGGAAGCAACATCTTCGAACCGTCAGCTATTAAATTTGTTGCCGCAAAAGTTGCAGCCACAACTGGAGACATGAGGAAAGCGTTGAATGCGTGTAAATTAGCCCTAGATGCCGTAGAAAAACAGCAGAGGGTGGCTTTAAATTCAACAGCGGATGATGGTAAGCAAATTATTTTGCTGTTCATGTCACTCATTACATTATGTTTTAATACTAATTTCTGCAATTTATTCAGGCTTCAATTTCTCCAGCCCTAAAAAAATGTGCATCGTTCGGGAAAAGATTAATGTTGGAATGGTTGCAAAAGTATTTGCTCCACCAAGGGATGACGGTCCACTCCCCCTTCAGCAAATGATTATTCTTGCCACACTATTGAGAATCAACAAAGTCGCTCCCTACTCTCGAAATTCTAAACAGGATGGAATATCTGCACCAATTCCATTGTCTCAAGCGTATGATGAGTACCGAAAAGTTTGCGCAACCAAAGGATTCTCGTGGATTGAAAGAAGTGAAATAGTTTCCGTGGGTAGCATGCTTCAAGATCGATCACTCGTTACAGTGGTTGAAAATATGAGTGGGACCGGAACAAAGAATAAGAAGTTTGCGACATTCAATTCCGCCAATAAAACGGGATTTTTGCTTAGTTATAATGCTGTAGAGAAAATTGTGATGCAGTGTGATATGAAGTCAATTGTGACGGATATGTGATTCTCATGATTGGTGTATTGGTTGTAATTTATTGTCATGTTAATCCATTGTTTTGTTTTTACCGTGAAGTTGAGTGAAACTTAAATTTCTATGCACTTTATGGATAAAATTGAAGAAGACTGACATACATCATTTATTTATTTAATAATAATTGTTAATTCTATATTATGCTACATTTATGTATTCAGAATTCAGATAATTAATTTTTATTGTGTTATACAGTTAACAACGTTAGGCATTTAATGCCTTAGACTATATAATATAATATATTGTATAGTCTAAGTTTAATGCACAATAAGAAGCGATTATGACATATGAGGCCGTCCTTATTGGATTGAATAATTAATAAGTTGCAAGTGAAGGAGTCGTCGTTTCAAACTTCAGGTCAGTTTAGGCTTTATTAATGTCAACAGATATCAGTTTTGCAATAATTATTGTATCCTTTACATTTATTGAGTTAATAAAAAGTGTACGCTATTAAATATTAAATTGTAAACCGCAAATGATTCTAGAAATTGACCTGACGGAAAGAAATGCCAAAAGTATTCAACTAAAGACGCACAGGCATAATAGGCATCTTTTAGACAGAAACTGTTTGATTGTCTGTTTTGTGAGCTGTGCTGATGAATAATTTAAAAGCTTGACCTATTTCATCCCAAAGTGAGACTAGCTACCAATTATAGAAAAGACAACCCAACTTTCTTTTCATATCGATTAGACTTTCACCGTCACCACTTTATTATGCCATGCCATTATAGCTGGACGGCTGGACAGCTATTATTATGAATAATAGTACGTAAAAGCGACTAACACGCAAAATGGATGGATGAGTGCAAACACTTTGTAAAAAACGCTTAGAAAGAACGCAAGCGGGCACAATATAATGCTTTGTTTGACTTAAAATTCGCTATCGAGCGACGATTACCACTATTGTGCATATTATTTTACTTTTAACCGTTACTTTCAGTTAGATTGGAGCCATTGGCCGTGTCACCACACCATCCACACTTAGGTATTTTTAATCATTATGGCGATAAGTGATTCCAACAAATCTTCCGAAGAGGATGAAGCAGGTGATACCTCAAGTAAAAGTAGGCCACCAAAGTCCCCAAAAATTCACCGTCAAGCACTAAAATTGACAACGGCAGAAGCTCAAAAGTTCATCGCGGATCATTTACAACGTCAAGTGGAAGTGACCATCTCAAATGCACTGGAGGCCGCAATGAATCAGATGCATTTGTATAATGACGAGGCGAAACAAAAACAAGGACAATTTGAAGAACAATTATGCCATGGAACGCTTCCTGCCAACCGGGCTCGGAGTCATTCTACACCGATAGTAAGACCCCAAAGCACTGCGACCGATGCAACAGGAGCAGATGAAAGCAGTAAAGATGACGATGATGATGATTCCAGATTGGGTGGGCTGTCAGCATGTCCAAGTGCCAAAGAACCAATTGCACTGACCTTAATTATGGTACAAATAAGCCTCATAGTTCTATTTGGATTCATGGTAAAATATGACGAAGATTTTGGAGGAACAAACAATGAAATGGACGCTACTAGGGCCAACAGCTCAAAAGTACAAATACGGTTTCCGAATATGGTCACTCAGTATTATCAACGTAATTCGATGATTTGGTCTTTTGGTAATGATAATTTGCTGACGTATTCATTTCATTCGTTTTTTTCAGAATACCAGGATATTCAGGTGATGGTTTTTCTGGGAATTGGAGTTCTCATGTCATTTATACGAAAATATGGATATAGTGCTATCGGTATACCACATCAATAATTATACTATCATATTCTTATGTACAAGCGGCAGTATATATAGTTACGATGTAATTCAATTACTCAGGGTTTACCATGCTCGCTGGAGCGTTAGCCGCACAATGGTCAATTATTGTGCGAGGTATCATTTACAACGGCATGACATCCATACCCCTCAATATCGTCAGGTTAGTTTCTTGTCTTTGCAGTCGGTAAGTCAATTAGCACAGCATGTAAATTTCATAAACTTACTAACTTTATCACAGCTTAATTAACGGAGACTTTGCGGCAGCTGTAGTGCTCATTTCTTATGGCGTTGTTATTGGAGTGGCGTCTCCACTGCAACTAATATTTATGACCTTTGTCGAAGTTCTCGTATATGTGGTCAACGAGTATGTTGGCGTCATAATTTTCCAAGCAGTTGACACCGGAGGTTCTATTTTCGTGCATGTATTTGCTGCCTACTTTGGTCTCGGAGTTAGTAGAGCGATGCGATCAGCTAAAGAGATTGACACAACGCATTTGGAGCCATCTTATAACTCAAACATCTTTTGTTTAGTTTGTCAGTTGCTATTAATACATTTTATAAAATTTAATTATTATTATTAATTATTATTTTAAAAAACAAACTTTTTGTATTTCTGTTAGCGGTCGTATTTTTATGGCTGTTCTGGCCCAGCTTCAACAGTGCTCTGTCCACTGGGATCGACCAGGACAGGGTCGTCGTCAACACGATGCTTTCACTCTTTGGCTCATGCATTGCAGCATTCGCATTCTCAGCTTTGTTCAATGGAAACAAATTTATTCTTTCTCATGTCCAAAATGCATCTCTTGCTGGTGGAGTGGCAGTTGGGGCCGTGGTGGATTTAATGATTCGCCCATGTGGCGCATTGACAATTGGAGTTCTGGGAGGGTTCCTGTGTGTATTTGGATGTCAGTTCATTTCGGTAATTTAAATGGAAATATCAACGGAAATGGAAATAAATACTGCCTATCTGCACGTTATTATGGATATAAAGCCCCCACCCTTTTCTGTTGAAGCTTACTAATTGCTGCGGGTTTTGTTGTCTCTTTATTTTCTTTCAGCCGCTGCTAAATCGAAACTTCGGTTTGCATGATTCTTGCGGCGTTCATAATTTGCACGGACTCCCCGGATTGTTAGCCGGATTAGGAAGTGTGCTAATGGCAGCTATTGCATCAGAATGTGAATATGGTCCAAAGTAATAAATTAAACTTTTCTTAGTTCATGCAGCCTGTGATTCTGATTTCCATCATTTTTTATGCAAATTGATGTTACTTTCTACACAATAAATAGCTTGTACCTCCGCTACCCTGCCCGATCACCCCCAGTTTCATCAGAGCGACTTCTGGAATTACAGGAGCTTTCTCCTGAAATCTCTCCAGGAATAGGACGGACCGGAATGCGTCAGGCTATGGTGCAACTTGCAGTACTGGGAATAACGCTGGGTGTTTCCCTTGTCGGTGGAGCTGTCACGGGTGCGTGTATAATATTGAATAAGTTGACTATTGTCTTCAATAATTCGTTGCATTAATTGTAGGTCTCCTCATGCGACTCCCCATTTTTAAGAGAGTGAACAAAACTCAATATTTCAGAGACAGTGTGTACTTTGAAATGGAAAAAGAGGACGAAAAAAAGGAGGACACAAAACCCAAAACAAACAAAATAATTGAGCAGAATAATACAAATAAAGTAAAACCAATTAATTCAATCGCTCAGATCCCAGCTTTTGGAGTTGTTTCAATGAACTCACATTCACCTCCAATCCGAAGAATGTTGAAAAAATATGAATTATGAACACATAAATTGGAAACACAAACTCAACTGGATTTAAAATCATTATTTAATTATTAATCTGCTCGAGGGCTCTAGTCTCTATACAGTCATCGTGCAGAATAATTCAAATCATAATACACATGAGGCACGGACACGTCTTATTCGCAATATAAATTCAAACAGAATTATGAATTCAATTGTTCATTTTCCAAACTTTGAGTCATTTTTTTGTGTAGTAATTCCAGACCAGCTTCAATGTAATTAATTTGGTTTGCTTAGTTGAAACAATCGTAATGATTGGGGTATTGTTGTTACCTTAAATATCGTATCATTTGATTGATTTGACTGCACCATATTTGGTGTTCGCTTCTGGTACATGAATATTTGCATTATATATATTTTCATGATGTAACATACGCAAATTACCTTATTTTTTGTCAACGGCGATTAGAAAAATAAAGAAAGAGTGGACCAAGTAGTGTCGCATACCCCCAGAGAAGATCCAGCTCAGGCAGATAGAGCAGAGGGTAGATAGTATAGAGTAGTAGAGCGTAGAGGTAGAGCCAATAAAGATTCTTCTTATTTCACAGACGACGACATGTAAAATGGACGGAATGTGAAATATCGAACTTTCACTCTGATTGCCGCATCGCTGACCTTAACTGTTTAGTCGTATCATAAAAATCTTAATCCCAAAGGTGGGCAGTGGTTGCAGTGATCAACCCTTACTTAAACTCCATTTCTTGCTGACCATGGCAGGAGCAGGTAAAATAATACTTAATCTACATAATTTTTCTAATAACTCATTTAAATGCATCGAGATCAATCGAGGCATAATCAAATCATCATACGTTCTGGTTGAATGAACAATAGGATAAACTATAAGAAATGAACTATTCTTGATTATAATTGCAGCCCTTCGACGTCTCATGGCGGAGTACAAACGTACAAATTTATTTCTCTTTTTATTAACCACCTTAATTAATTGCCTTGTACACAAACCTGTATTGATTTGATGACACCTAACCACGCATAATGACATTGATAACCCATATTGTAATTTGTAATCTATCCATAATATCCAGAGTTGACGCTCAACCCCCCTGAAGGAATCTTGGCTGGACCAGTGGACGAAGAAAACTTTTTTGAATGGGAAGCATTGATATCGTAAGTATTTGTTGGATTGGGCTGGTCAATCACATCAACAACAAGTCAATAGTTGTACATATTTTCAATTTGTAGTATTAATTTAATTAATATTTGTTTACGTACAGGGGCCCAGAAAGTACTTGTTTTGACGGTGGCGTTTTCCCAGCTACACTAATGTTTCCACCTGACTATCCCTTGAGCCCACCAAAAATGAAGTTTTCGTGTGACATGTTCCATCCAAATGGTAGGTTCTTTGTTCAGAAAATGGTATACATTTATTTAAAAACATGTCTTCCATAGTTTACCCAGACGGTCGTGTTTGCATTTCCATTCTTCACGCACCAGGAGATGACCCGACAGGATATGAGAGCCGTTCTGAACGTAAGGGAATTTCCGTATATTCGCCATTCATATTCCAGTTTATTTTCGAAATTGTGTGACGACACATATGATAAAGTATATCAAGAACAGGGTAAAGTGTGCAACCGGATGCGGATGAGAAAACTATGAAATTTTATTTCCAATCTAATCTAATTCTGAGCGCTCTGAACATTTCTCCCTTAAAACCTTTTTCTTGACAGGCTGGAGTCCAGTACAGTCAGTTGAAAAAATCTTATTGTCTGTCGTGAGCCTTTTAGCAGGTTAGGTGTGCATATTATGATTTTTTATTCTAATGGGCTGCAATGCCACTGAACTTTATTATTTCAGAACCAAACGATGAAAGCCCGGCCAATGTTGATGGTATGTACACATGAGTTATGAGCGAGTAACGAGAAACGTAATTTATTTTTTATTTTGCACATGTGTGATTGATTGTTCATTTATTGTATCTAGCGGCGAAGATGTGGAGAGAGAATAAGGCAGAATTTGAACGTCGAGCAGTACGTTTGGTGCGCTACACTCTAGGTCTTCCACCACCGCCATGAAAATGCATGCTCTAATTTTGTCTATATTATTTTGTGTATAAGTTTCATAAAAGCAAGTATCAAGTCACCAATTGAGCCCCGGTTTCATTCATTTCGGAATCGTTTATTTGTATTAAGTAAATTAGGTAGCTACTTAATTCCGTATATCTGGGCGATTTTAAATTTCAGCACAATTCCTGACTGTGTTGGCGATATCCTTAATTTCTACAATAACGATTTTTGTTAAGTACATTGGTACATATCACTTCTATATGCATCGGTTTTGATTTACGTGTTTATATTCTAGTAATAACGGAAGACAATCAACAATGTAGGTAGGAAATTGGAACAATAATAAATTAAAAACATCTAAAGTGAGGAAGTAAGTATGTACAAAATATTAATGCATATTAATCTTAAATAAGAAAATACGTGTATTAATTTGACGAAAGAACAAGGGACATGAATCACGAAATCACTTCTATGATATGACTGTTGAAGTTGAATAAAGCAAGTGGTAACAAGTATCGTTAATGTGCAAATAAATATCTAATTGCATAGTGATTGAGGCAACACAATCAATGGTTAGAGATGACTAACAGGCTTTTCTATCTTCATGTTTTTCAAAGTAGTAGTGCGGAGTATTTAAGTACTCTTGTAGAGGTTTCGGAAGCGGTAGCGAGGGTATCAGATCTCGGCGGACATACTTTAAAATCACAAACCTGAAATAAAAAGAAGGCTCATGATCCATCATCCCTATTCTATTTTTGCATGTATATATTCAAAAATTTTCCAACCTGCACATATGTTGTAATGACCGTGGATGTTTAAATCTACTATACGGGTGAAGCAATTGCACTCTCATAGGGCCGAGAATTGGCCTCCTATGGAGGAAAAATAGGTATCTTCCGGATCTGGAATGCGCTACGGCCTTTTCTACAAAGTCCACTATTGTACCTGCTGGATAGATTGAAATAACACTTACTTCAAACCATTTGTTTTAGTCATTTCAAACTGGTTTGCTTAAGTGGTGCATAGCATACGCACTTTTTATTAGTTTGTTTGTTAAAATGTCTGATTTTAAATTACCTTTAAATCTGGTCAGTGGTCCGAAGCTAAAGTTACCCTGGTATAACAAAAAAACATTGATTTTGCTGTTAGCGATTTCCACTGGAGAGGTATTAATAATTTTCGAACCTGATCATGCTCAATTCGTACATGTCGCACTAATCCGTTAAGTTTAAATGTCAGAGAGAAGATGTAATGGGCGTCGCTACTGTCACGAACGATGAAAGACCCGTCTGAACAAGCAATAGAAAGAAATTTTAGTCATTACATTCCCAGAAATGAAGGCACGTGTACAACGAGTTGAGACCCGACGCCACTTTGCAATCATGTGCCAACATGGTACAAAGCACTATTTGTTCGGTGAAGGTGGAGAAATGGGAATACCAAATAAATATCCAACATAAGGCTGGGAATCTAAATTGGAAGTTTGTCAAGGAAGGGAATTTATTTTGTTTCTAATGATCTTATCTGTTACTGTTATATAGATATTAATTCTCCAAAAACTGGAATTTTACAAGTTTAATAAAATGAGAATTGATGTTAAAAGCTAACACCTACCAGGTTCCCCTCGAAGCAAATCTTCTGCTGCCTCTGACGACAACGGACCCCAATACCACCCGCACTACGAGAACAGTTCATGTTTATATATATATATTATTTTCAGCCAAGCATCCTATTTTTCAACTAGACACAAATAAAAAACTCACGTCTTTAACTTTTTCGATGCTGATTGTAAAATCTTTAGCTTCCACGGGAGTATCGAGAGATTCGTCATCTGACCACGGACCCAAGTCAATGTGAGTAGGAAAATTGGTATCCCCACCACAAGATATACGCACACTCGGCTCGACCTCTGTATCCGACGAGTCACTTACGATGGCAGGGGGTGGAGGTGGTAGAGGGAGGGCACGAGATGTTGTTGCAACGAAAGATGATCCGCCACTATTCATTTAAAATTAGCCATTTATTTATTTATTTATTTATTTTATTTATTTATTCATACAAGTGGTACCCACACTAGGCGGAAAATTACACCACAGGTTAAGAAACATAAGGGGATTGATATTGTTAGAATTATGCATATGCCATGTGCATAATGATATACTTATATCCTCTTCTCACAATTAAATCAATAAGCCATAATCGCCGCATACCTTCCATAATGCTGACTACCGTCATCAGCGTCGCGTAACCTCGGTTTCGAACGTGACTTGCGTCTGAAGAGGTTTAGAATGGAATGTCCAATAGTTCTCTTCTCGTGTTTTGTACTGGTACTGCCGCCTTCAAACGGACTTCGTTGTTTAGAGTTAATATCGAGTTGACTAGTGTCCAAATGATAAGAGTCGACATTTGAAATGTTGACTTCTACGCTATGGCTGCGTCTTGGCGGATTTCGAGATTTTATACTTCTTGTTGAGGCCGTTTCAAAAAATTCCTCCGCTGGGTCTTCATGCCCTGGTTTATTTATAGTAAAATTTGTTGCAGCAGTATCCTCATCGGTCGCAGACCTCGCTCCATCAAACTCCACACACACTGCTGCCACTTTAACAGACTCGGGTTCCAGTAGGTCCCCATTGTTCGCACTCCATTTCGATTGTTGGAAGGTTGAAGATGGGTTTGACCAACCACAAATAACATCCTCATTGCACAAGGTTATGTGATTAGATAAGAGTCCGTTGTTGCTCCACGACCTACGGGGCCCAAATATTATGGGATTTGAGGATGATGAAGCTACTGTAGTAGGTAACAATTCATTTGCAGAAATATCATCCACTGGCAATGAGTAAATGTCATTCTTAAACGCAGCATCGTAACACAAATCTGTATCTATGTTTTCATTCTGCACGTTTACACAAATGTTTGAAGTTCCAGCGATCGAGTGCCGATTAACACAGGAACCAATATTACTCCGCTGATTATTGCTAGATGAGTGATTAGGAATACTGGTAGAATTGACTGTAGAAATGATTGAGGCATCATTTCCATTATTGGATTGAAACGAAGCGGATCGTTTGATTATAGGCAAGTCATTTGACTTTGATTCATCCCCACAGAAAGAACTTGTTGGATTTCTATGGGTGTCGATCTCAATCTCGACCGTGAGCGTTTTAGGACAATGTTTCAGCTCAGTGGCATCGATAGGGTTAGTTTGAAAAGGGGAACGTCTGACTCGGAGCTCATTCGCTGATTTGGAAGTGGAACAAGGTTTTGGTAGGTATTCCCAAGACGTTGTAATGCTTGTTTCTTCTTCAGAGGAACCTACAAAAGTGTAAATTATGATGTTGCGACAAACCACATTTTGGAGAAATGAAAGAAAATAGCGACCAAAACCCAAGTGTTAATTGCAGAAAGATAGAAGAGATTTTGTTCAAACCGTGGTAAACCTGAGGTGTGGACATGACGAGTCTTGATGATGGTATCGGCTGTGGATGAACCGCAGCGAACGTTGCAGCCTCCATGAGACAAAACTTTCTCTGTTGCAATCACCATCGCCTCATTGAGAATATCAAATGAAATCCTGGCAGCAAACTCCGACAGGTGATGGTAATGGGCTCTAATTTTGCTATTTCCACCCACACTCCTAGGAGTAGAGGGGGATGGACTTAGGTCACGAAAAACTGTAGGCGGAGGAGCAGGAATATCTTGGAACTCGGGTGGGGGTGAAATTGCTAACAAATCATCTTCCTCTCCACCTCTACGATGCATCCTTGTCCTCGTATGTCAAAACTTACGTACATTCTCCGTTGTTATATTCTATGGTCAACATGCCATTGTCCAGGCTCCTGTGACAGGTACTGGAACAAAAATAAAAACGGGTTACACATAACATTATACAAATATTCCTTGGTGCGGATAACTTTGTTTGTTTGCACTACCACTCATTCATTATTGACATTCATTACTGACAGGATCTAAGCCAAATCAATACAGACGACTTAAGACTTAACCCCGGAATGCAATATTAGTGTTTTAGTGATTGGATAAAGAAGAGGACACCAAACGATAAAGTATAGCTCTCTTGGAAAAAATAAGAATGTCAAAATCACGGACCTTTCATTTCGCCAAATTGCAATATTCTTGTGGCTCTATAAATTGTTATTAATAACTAATACGCAAAATATAATAATAATACAAGTAGCAAGTTATTAAGTTGTTTCTTCGGTGCAAATAAATTAACATGATTATTTAAGTAGGATGTTAATGAGCATATCGTTATTTTATGTCTTATTAATTGCTGATAAATAAATACCAAATTATTTAGTCAAATATTTGTCTCATGTCTGAGGGTTCCTTCTTCCTTATCCTGGAGGAATGGAATTATGTGCCACTAATTTACTAATTATATTACTAATATAATATTAGTTTTATACTAACTCAAATTTGTGTCGTCGTCTCGTTCTCGCACTTCTGACTTCGCAGTCCTTGATCACACGGTCAACGGTGGATTGAATAACCAAATTAAAAATAAACCTCACAGTTGATAACCATTCGGTCGGATAGGGAAACACCTTATTAAAATAAAAATATAACGATATCCAATCAGTTCAATTGTAATTGTAGTCTGGGAACATGAACGACTCCGTAGCAGCTGAAATTGAACACCACCACCACCTCCACATAATATACTGTATCAGGATTGAGCTTGCTTATGAGTCTCACGTCATAAGATGAGGATCAAATGGATACACTTAAGCGCCTGCCACACCGCGGTTGGCAACAAACTGTTTGTAGCATATTTGTTACAAACATAATTGTCACAAACTTAAATTCGTGGCGATGTCCACACTGCAACGCTGACATAATTGCTTGCAACAGAAATGCAACAAACAAAATTGCAGTGCATGGCAGTGTGAACGTACATTTTGTCACCAACACTAAATTTATGAATTTGGGGCACTATGATACGATAAAGATGCGGTGCAATATTCTTCTATTCGTCATCAAGCCTACATGGAATCAAACAAACTGACTTTATGGTGTGTTAACGCCGTAGCATCATCAGTTATGTTTTGGAACATGGACAACAAAATCAAAACCGGGTTGAATACAACATCCAATGACTTGGGGCGCCCCAATACAATGCACCACAATACATGATACAATACATACACTTTTTACACCACTTTCTCAAACATCCCCACAATAGAATGAGCTACCATTATAATGAAGGAGTTGTGGACGATGGGGGCACGGGTGGTGGACATCGCCACTTAAGAATGGCACGCCCTCATCACCACTCCCCCATGATGTATAAAAGGGGACACCATC
>JAQFZJ010000804.1:0-16664 GCA_034695645.1 Folsomia fimetaria
TCAGTTTCGGCGCATTGATATATTCTTTTCCATGGATTTCGTATTGCTCTTTGCTTATTAGAGAGGCAGCATTATTCAAGCAAGTCATCATCATCACCTTCTTGGTTTTTGTGGTTCACTCACTGTCACTCTCTCCAGTTAGTAACCACTTCAAAATTTAAATCCTTTGTTCTTTGCGCCGTCGTCGTCACTAGGTCCGCACCCACCCTTCTTATTGACGCCAAACACGCCGTCTATAACGTGGTGTGGTTGCCCTGCCCATTCATTTATCACCAAAGTCGTCTTCTTTCTCCCTCCACTCCCACTCACTCCACTCTCTACTTTAATTTGTAATTAATAAACTTTTATAATATTTTCAATCTACACGATAAAACGTTTTAATAAATTACATTGAATTGATTGAGGTCCAAGTAATTGGAAATTCAGAGTGTATTTTGTGATAAATACGTCGATAGTTTTTTTTGGTAGAGACTGACTAAAAAGTAAAGAATTCTACTTAAAGGAAGTCGGAAATCAAAAGACAAATTTGAAAGTTGACGTTGAAATTAAGTTGTAGAATTAATTAGCAAAAATCCAAAGTTTTTGCTTGTTTAAGAACAATTTGCTACAATGGCTGCAAGAGGAGGTGGCGTTGATTCACAGTTGTACGAGACCCTTGGAGTGTCCAGAACCGCTTCGGATTCAGAAATAAAAAGGGTAAATTAAACTTACAATACAATTGTATTATCGTCATATAATAGTTATGTTACATAAGTTAAACTTGTACACTAGAATGATATTTGAATTTGTTTTGTTCAGGCGTACCACCGGTTAGCTAAGGAGTTTCATCCTGACAAGAATCCTAGAGCAGGAGACAAGTTTAAGGGTAGATACAACAATACAATATAATTAATGCATTTAGGAGGACTGACGTTGATACAAACTTTATCATGATTTTTTAGAGATATCGTACGCGTATGATGTATTATCTGATCCTAAGAAGAAGGAAGTTTATGACCGATTCGGATTAAGAGGGTTACAAGAAGGTGGTGGCCATGATGGAGATCACTTTGGTGGCGGTGGCTTCCCAGGCGATTTCTTTTCAGATCTGTTTAGTGGTGGCGGTGGCCCAGGTATGTTTTTTGGAGGGGGAGCAGGCCACGGACATCGACTGAGAAGATCCGAAGATTCTATGAAACCATTAAAGTACGTTTGCAAAAGATTTATGTCCTTTATACCTAAATGTGGTTAGCTTATCATTATCTGTTTTTAAATCGCGTAGGGTAACTCTGGAAGACCTGTACCTGGGTAAATCACATACAATTAAACATGAGAGGAAAGCCGTATGTAAAGATTGTAGTGGGTAAGTTTGACATCATATATTATGAAATACATACAACAATAAAGTTTATTAACGGCGGTTGATGTTGTAGACTTGGAACTTTAAACGCAAAAAATTCTAAACCCTGCACGGATTGTCGAGGTACTGGCATGAAAATGCAGTATAGACAGCTTGGACCAGGTAAACACGATTCTAATAATATTTGCATTTAATCTAATCAAGTTTGTGAAAACCAGGGTTAGTCCAACAAATTCATGCGGCGTGCACTAGGTGCAGTGGACAGGGGACCGTTATTCCAGATAAGGATCGCTGTAAGAAATGTATGGGAACCAAGATGATGCAGGAAGTTAAGGACATAGAAGTCCATGTAGACAAAGGAATGACACACGGAACAAAGGTAAGTGTGTTTTATTAAATGACGAAGAACATTGACCCATATTCTAACCGAGGTATTATTAATTACAGGTTGTTATCCGGGGTGAAGGTGACGAAGAGGTATGGCTTACTAAGAATAAGATTATTACGCTAAGATACCTAACATAATATTACAAATTTTGTGTTGAATTTCAGCCCGGAGTTACACCCGGCGATTTAATATTCGTCTTACAACAAGAGGCCCATGATTTATTTGAACGAAACGGCGATAACTTGGTTATGACACGGAATATCTCCTTAACAGAATCCCTTTGCGGTTTCCAGTTCGGTACTATAAAATATTTTTGTGGCCTTTATTGTTGTTCAGAAACAAAATTGGATTTATACCGTGTTACGTGTTAATACAGCAATTCGCCATCTTGACGGTCGTAACTTAGTCATTGCGCGGACTCCAGGACATGTCGTAGCGACGGGTATGTGAATACCATGCTATTTACACAAATTTTGCATTCATTATAATACATATTGTGTTTTTATAGACACTATTCAGTTAGTGGTTGGGGAAGGCATGCCCCATTACAAAAGACCGTTCGACAAAGGTAACCTGTTGATAAAATTCAAGGTTGATTTTCCCACCAGTCACTTCACGGACGAAAAATCGCTAAAAGTATGTTCATTTATTCAGTTATGTTATGGCTGTATTATATGATCAGGGACTGGAATAGTGATGTTGGATGTTGTTTAATGTCATAGGTATTGGAGACAATCTTACCAAATCGTCCCGCGTTTGAGAGACCAGAAGGAGATAATGTCGAAGAGGTTGATCTTTGCGATTATGAGGCTGGAGGTGGTGGAGCGCAAGACAGTGATGACGATGATGATGATCCAAGGGGACAACGCATAGGCTGTGCTCATCAATAATAATGGTAGATCATAGCGTCAAATCGTCAATCGTTTTACCCGTACTTTCGTTTAATATAATTGCTGCTGCTATATTCATAGTATTGTATGGCATTTTGTACACTTCTGTGCAATTTGCACAAACATCCAAATTATTAATACTACCAACATTATGCATATTATAGTGTATAAAATTAAGGACACCTAAGAATATTTAAATAGCAAGCCATTATGGAACACTGTAATTTGTACTAATGTTTCCAGAAATAAATGGAAAGACACTGATTTCGACTTCATAATTACTTAATCATGGGGTATTATTAATATCTATATTTTGCACATGAACGCAAGTTGTGTTACGCAACGGAACCATACAAAACATTCGCCTGATCAAATTTCAACCCGGGAAGTCTACACCGCATGTTTGCAGTTCTCTTCTTCCACTCAATATTCTGCTGCAGGCAAGGAAAATTATTTCATTACTGTGTACTGCACAAAGAAACAATCAAATTGCATTTATTCGTGTCGTATTCATTGTGTGCATTTGCCTTTTAAGTATGGTTTAGCTATTGGATAGTAGTTTTGGATGAACTATTAAAAACATGCATTGTTGTTATTACCGGGTTTGGTATTTACGGCCTAATGTATTTTCCAAGAGATATTTCTCTACTAACGTCGATGTAACTGAAATTGGCCTGAAACGCATGCCAAATAAAAATGGGTCAAGGAGCAGTACCCACATCAATCCGTGCAAAATTCAAATGATTTCGGATGAACTATTTGCTCAAGTATTTACTGACGTTCAACGTCAGAAAGTGCACTCAAAAGAGTTGGTAGATAAGTGTAAGCGACATTTGGAAGCTCACAATCTTTGGAAGCACAATGTGGAAATGATGGAACCCATCAACTTTAACCTTCCAGAGTTGGAAGGAAGCAATATTGACGACCATTTTAAGAATATTGCACAACAACAGACATTCGGATATAGACACTTGCTGGATAAGTTAGTTACAACTAAAGTACCAGAATTTCCTTCTCAATGGAAATTTGATGTATGATATCATTTTATAAAAAGTATTATCCCTATTTTTATGCATTATTTTTCAAAGGTTGGGTGGACCAAGTATCATAAAGACGGACGAACTCAAAGCGTGCCGTTTCCAGAAGAGCATGCAATGGTTTTTGATGTAGAAGTTTGTATGTCTCATGGTCAGGTTCCGACTCTTGCTTGTGCTTTGTCAACAGAGAGTTGGTAATGCCAATTATAAAAGCATGCTCTCCATCAACAGTTTATTATAAACTACTTCATATTTCGTTATATATGAATCAAAGGTATTCCTGGTGTTCATCGTCACTTTTTACGGGAATTAGTCGCAGTCCGACGACGAAGCACACTTTTGATGAACTAATTCCTCTTGAAACTTTAAGTGGTACGTTGTGTTTGAAAATGTTTTACTAGTAAATTATTCATGATATTTTTAGTAGGTCTGAAATTATTTAACTTACAGGCGAAATGCGACCAAGTGCTGGAGACTGGGCTGAGAAAATAGTTGTTGGGCATAATGTCAGCTATGATAGAGCTCGAATTAAGGAACAGTATTTTCTAGAAGTATGTAATTTACAGTTGATTTGCAACGAATGACTCAAGGAGACTAATTATCAAGTAAATGTGTTAATTATTAATTTTAACAGAAAACAAAGTTACGATTTTTAGACACGATGTCACTTCATATTGCTGTTAGTGGAATCACAAGTTTTCAAAGGTAATCCAAAATGATTATTTATCAAATACCTATTAATGTACAAACCAAGTATCAGTAAAATAAAAAACTTCTCATCCAAGGGCTCTGAAAATGACTATGAAAAGTCGAATGAAGCATAATGGAACAAAATCTGCACCAGGAATGGACGTATCTGCGCTGGACTGGGATGAATTGAGTTCTTTAAATAATCTAGCTGACGTCTACAATGTAAGTGCGTACGGTTCTTTGGTATTATAAGTAAAATGACTATTGTCTTTAAATTATAGCTTTATTGTAATGGCGAAGCAATTAACAAGGACGAGAGGAATATTTTCGTCAAAGGAACCTTAGAAGATGTTCGGAAGAATTTTCAAAGTCTAGTCTTGTATTGTGCAAAAGATGTTCGTGCCACTCATGAAATTTTGCAGAACATTCTTCCATCGTTTTATGATAGGTATTATGAATGATAATAACAAATTTTTGAACTTTATAGTAATGAACTTACTTCGTGTATAGATTTCCTCATCCTGTTACATTGTGCGGGATGCTGGAGATGGGGACTACTTTTCTACCAATTAATTCGAATTGGGTCACATATGTGAATAGCGCTGAGAAGGTATTTAAAGAATCTGAGAATGAAGTAAAGTCAATCCTAATGAGGAAAGCAAATGATGCATTGAAATTGTTAGAAGACCAACGGTAACTTCATTTTCATTAACATACATATTAGTCTAAACGTTAATATTTTATTTGTACTGGTTGTTGCTATTTTGTACTAGTTATAAAGATGACCCATGGCTTTGGGACTTAGACTGGAAGGTCACCAAGAAGCGACGAAGCAAGAAAAATATAGAAATTAGCGAAAACACGGCAGCAGATCCGGAGTATCCAGCTTGGTACAAGAAGTTATTGTATAAGGTTTGAAGGATTGTTATATACACCTTTTAAACTTTTCAAAATTGAAGTAATATAAATTTCTTAGCCTGGAGATGCAGAATATCAGACTGGGCTAGCGAAAATTAGTTCATCCATGCAAATAGTGCCAAAATTATTACGGCTTACTTGGTTTGGCTTCCCGTTACACCATTCAAAAACTGGTAAATGGGGATTTTTAGTAAAGACACGTCAACCCAATAATTCCAATGCGAGTCATGATTCCCATCAATTCCTAAACGAAGGAGAAGCTTCAGAAGTTGGCGATGCAGGAAACAGTGACACTAAATTCCCATATAGGTAAAATGAACTATTATTATGTATTATTTTATTACTAACTCACCCATACTATGTACTATTATGCCTTCCTTTTGTTTCGAATTTTGTAATTGATAATTTTGCGGTAGTCAGTGGGAAACCATTTATGACGCCAGCAAAACTAAGTTGATGAACCGAGTTCATGGCGGTTCGTCGACGGATGTAG
The DNA here is from genome assembly GCA_034695645.1 of Folsomia fimetaria. Classification (NCBI taxonomy): domain Eukaryota; kingdom Metazoa; phylum Arthropoda; class Collembola; order Entomobryomorpha; family Isotomidae; genus Folsomia; species Folsomia fimetaria. The sequence continues at coordinate 5,756 of JAQFZJ010000804.1, forward strand.
GAATTGCTCAAGAAGAATTTCTACAAAAATCAGAGGAATTAACTCAGGATTTATCAGATTTTCTTAAAGGATTGAATGCAGTGACAGGGTAATTTTGCATTATGAATAATATTAAATAATTGTCATCATCTTTACTCTGTTTAGACGATCATATATGCAAAATTATCCAACGGATCCCAATCTCGGACAACGAAATTCACCTCATCCTCAATGTGAATTCATTCCACTGCCCCATAAAGTAAATTTTCCATTTAATGATAACAATTTACGGATGGAAATAATTAGTGTACTCAAACATCATGTCTTCAGAACGGAGTTAACTACAGGGTGGGAAATCCCCTTGGTAAGGACTTTTTAAGCAAAATCGAAGAGGGGATTCTAAGTTGTCAAAATGGGCAGGACGTTGCAGATAAAGTAGTTAAGTAAGTAATACATTTGTTGCTTTATTTAATTTAATATTTAATTACTCGTTTATTAGAATCAGTAAACAGGCTTCGTACTGGAGGAACAACAGGGACAGGATATTTGGGCAAATGACGGTTTGGTATGATCATCAACTGCAAAGGACCAATGAGAAGTGTGAAATTGGAGCCATCGTTCCTCAGGTTGATTAAAAGTTATTGTTATTAGCATGTTTAAGGTTTAATTGTAGAAAAAATTGATAATTGCACTTAGGTTGTGGTGGCTGGAACATTAACACGGAGGGCAGTGGAACCCACGTGGATGACAGCTTCGAATGCTTATGAAGATCGCATAGGATCAGAACTCAAAAGTATGGTGCAGGCCCCTCCATCTTACAATTTTGTTGGTGCAGATGTTGACTCTCAAGAATTATGGATTGCATCCGTCATTGGAGATGCACATTTTGCTTCTCTACATGGCTCCACAGCATTAGGATGGATGACCCTACAAGTTTGGAACTTAATAACATTAACTGATACATAATTTTGACACTCATGCCATTTGCATATGTACTTTTGTATTTCTGACAGGGTAGTAAAAGCGCAGGAACTGATATGCATTCGAAAACGGCATCGGTGAGTGGAATAAGTCGAGAACACGCCAAAATCTTAAACTATGCGAGAATTTATGGTGGGTTGGTTTTACTGGGCATTCTCATTTAAAAGTTATATGGGAGACTGATTTTGTTGATTTTAAGGTGCTGGTGTCAAATTTGCGGAGCGACTGTTGTTGCAATTCAATAGAACCATGTCCCCAAATGAGGCTAGACAGAAAGCAAAACTAATGTTTAAAATGACCAAGGTAGTGCTATATTTTCATGAAACGAATTAGTTATACACTCAGGTATTTACTACTATATTTTAGGGGGATCGTAAATTCAAATTGAATAACGAGGGTCAACAACTCGCAAGTCATTTGGAAGAATTTGCTCATCGTGTCGCAGATCCTCTGACAAAACCTGAGCTTGTAAAGATAATGGCATTTCATCACTTTCCCTACAGAGTAAGTTGAATATTGAGGAGGAAGTACATAGACTAGCTAATTTAAACAAATCTGTTTTGTTCTCGTCCTATAGGAGTTCATGTCCCTGGTAGATAAACCAGTCTGGGATAACGGTACGGAATCATTTATGTTCAATCGATTGGAAGAGATCGCACAAGAAGAAAATCCTCAAACTCCTGTTCTTGGAGGAATGATCAGCCGTTCGTTGGTTCCATCCGTTGTTCATGACGATGTAATGTAACTATTTTCTGTATTTATTCATTTTCTTAATTGCATACTTAACAAAATATTTGCATACATTGTAGTATATGACCAGTCGGGTGAATTGGGTGGTTCAAAGTTCTGCTGTGGATTACCTTCACCTCATGTTAACGTGGTATGGGATTTTGGCAATGGTTATTTTGAATGTGAATTGGAATGTAACTTTCAACAACCAGGGTTTTGAAAGTGGGCATTTTAACATAAAGAAAATAGTATCATGGCTTACGAGAATCTAGTGACTGATTTAAAAAAATATTGCATACTTGTTGTGGATTTCTGTACACGGTCCAACATTTATATGGTTGTGGCCTGTCATTTAATAATGCTCAATTTCAATTTACTTTTCCAGCATGGGATGGCTTATCAAGAAGTTCAATCTGAATGCAAGATTTTCTATTAGCGTCCACGATGAAGTATGCTATAACACAGCCTGACATTTATACCTCTTAACCTAGCAGATATGATCAAGATTTTCATATTTCTTAGGTGCGGTACTTGGTGCATTCAGACGACAAATACAAATTAGCCCTAGCCCTCCAGATTACAAATCTCCTAACCAGATCTTTCTGCTCGCATCGTTTGGGAATGAATGACCTTCCCCAGGTGCGCTTGAGACTTGAATTTATGTATAGATAGTGTTATTGTTTTGTACTTATACATGTTATTTGTATTTTTTGTAGTCTGTGGCATTCTTTAGCTGTGTCGATATCGATAAAGTGCTGCGAAAGGAAGTCATTCATGATTGTAAAACCCCTTCTAATCCTCAAGGACTAAATGAAATGTACAACATACCAGAAGGTGAAGCATTGGACATAAAGAAAACACTTGAATTAACCAAAGGAAGTTTGCTCTGAAAGTTCACAAGTCTATTGCAGCTCGTTTGTCAAAACCAGAATCTGGTATATTTTACTCTCAATTTTAATTACAGTTACAAAGTATATCATTCTGTCAAATGCTTAGCATCATTTACATTCGTAAACAAAAGTGTAAAGCGTTTCGTGTGTTCTTCGTCGTCTGTGACATTGTTGATAGAAAATACGGATATTGCCGTGTTTTTGTGGATCGAAATAGCTTTCGAAGGATCAAAATTTTCCAATAGATATTTGTCTCCACTTGAATGAAGGTGATGCAGAAAATGATGTATCCATCCTCCATGTGTTACGACTAGAACGCTTTCGTTCCCTTCTACTTCAGCCAGTTTGCAAAGATCCTATAGGGAACTTAATTCTTAAACTTCCATGAATTTTGATGAAAACCATGCCTCAACTTACTTCAAAGAATGATGCTGCACGCTGAGCAACTTCAACTGCTGATTCAGCTCCTTCTGGCGTATAGCTGTGCACATTTACGTTACGTTTCTTGGCTTCTTCTAGTAGCGTTTTCGCTGGCTTCCCCTCTGCCTCACCGTATCCCTAAGGCCCACTGTACGATTAGGGGATTTCGACACAAATTCGTTGCTTATGAATATTATTATTACCCTTTCTCGCAGTCGACTATCCTTATGAATTTCTGAATTTGTATTTCCTGAATGCTGTAAAACGAGTTGTGCTGTATGATGAGCTCGAGATAAATCGCTACTATACACTTTGGTGAACGTTTGAGTCTTCATTCGTATCCCCAATAGCTCTGCCTGTAAAAGTGATCTTCTACTGTGTCGAATATTTAAATTTGTTATTTTATACGAGGCTTGCCTGCCTAATCCCAACTTCAGATAAAGGCACATCTCGGTGTCCTTGCAATAACCGTTGCACGTTCAGCGTTGTCTCACCACTGAATCAGAATGAAAACAAGACATGTTATATATTACTACTTAATGTGATGTATTAATTCATCCAATGTGATTGATTACTGTCGAACGAGGGTCACGAAAAAAGATGACATCCTGCGAGTCATGAAAAGTCAATGTTATATTGGATGCGTATATCTGCCAAAGTTAATCCGATTTCTCCGCAAATATCTGTTGATTAATTAAAATATGCAAGTAAAATTTATGATGATTTTAGACTATAGTTACTTAAAACGAGATTGGCTATTGCCCTGTTTTATTACTAAAATTTGGTCATTTTACAATTCATAGCACAATGTTAGTTTTAATTTGCACCAAATATGGACATCATGGCTTGTGGTGGTGTATAGTCTTTGGAATGCCCTGCTACTTGTGTTAAAGCTATAATATCACAATCGTATATAATAATTGACTTTTTAAATTCTATACTGGATCGTTTTTGTGTTTCATGTATGACAAGAAGATCGTCCAGAAGAAACTCGCAACACCTGTGACTGAAACTCGATTTCGTTGTGGGACGTAAGCAAAATTAATGGTTTGCACCGCAGGCCAGAAGAGTAATCCCGTCTATTATTTATCAACAGGAAAAGTTATTTGTTTGTATCCATTACATGCAGCTTCAGATTATCATGATACCTTATATGTGGGGACAAATTTACTCTTCAGCTCGTCTACTGCAGTGTCCCACGTTTTACGTTCCAATAAACTCATTCCGATGTAGAACGATGATATTGCAAACGGACTGTACATGAACTGTTCACAGATGACCTATCCATAACAAAATAACAAATAAGGTTTTGTCATTTGGTGTTTAATGCTGCCTGATGTCTTTCAATATCATTTCTACCTTTTTAACGGCAATTCTAAGTGATTGACCTGGGAACATCAACGATGATACTTTTATCCACAAATACAGCGATGGAGCTACATACAGCGTTCCGAAGATATAAAATCTGGCAGATTCAGAAATATTAATCTCTTCCCGACCTTGGATAAATTGTTGGCAAATGTTTGAGGAAGGCCAGAGAATGGAATACACCATCATTCCCCTTAAAACCGGATGTTTCTTTGAAAATGTTGAGATTCTACGTAGCACCACAGCCATGATACCCGAATTAATTTCTTCCTAATTTCAGTTTGAGACTAGTCAAAAATGTGTAGATATATTTTTATGGTTTAGTTTTGGTAAACTTTTACTAATCATTTTCTCGAATCGAAATTCCTTGTCAACCCTCACGATTAATTATAAAAATAATTATATGAATCCTGTGGATATTTTTACGTTTAAATGATATGATGCCTTAAATATCTTTGTACATTTCTTTAAGTATATACTCAAAAGTCTACAAAATAATATTTATATGTCATTACACCTTACGTAAAATTAGAAAGAGAATAGATTCACAAAATTATGTTAAAGGCCTATCTGAGATGCAACTTTTAATATAACTTACGATACTGAAATTCTAAGTGTAGGTTGAAAACTTTATGTAATTTATCTACTACGCGTAAATCAAGATTGATTAAAATATGCTAATATAATACCATGTGCTCCTAGAATAGTTCCGTTGCTTCAACCCTTTGAGATTGAGACCAAGTCAGGTGTGATTATGAAAGTTTGTATTTGGCTTAGTTCATCCGCCTAGAGTATACTGCACGTGGGTGGAAAATCTGGCAAAAGTGGCTTTTTACTTGTTAAAATGTTTGAAATTTGGAAGTTGATTTAATCCCCAGAATCAATATATCCTTTTAGTATTTAATTTCATATTCTAAGGTTATGTGATGCATGTTTTTCAGTATAGTGTTAATTAATAGTGCCTGTAGCTATCATTATGACGAACCTGTATTTTCAAAATTGCATTTTATTATCAATCACTGCATTATTGGGAACATCAGTAGGAATTAATTTAGATTTACCATCAATATTTTTGCCGTATTATTTCAATACTTTCCCATTATTGGCTAAAGAATGTAGCGAAGATCCGAACTGCCCGTATAAAGTAAGTATATATTATGGTCATAAAATTTTAAAGTTATTCATAATACCCATCAATTATGTTTTACAGATGCATCTTGACAAAAATGTTTGCTGGGGCTATGAAGATAACTGCATAGGACACAAAATCTACAAATACTCTCACCCGATTTGTGACGGTGAGCCTCATAAAGGGTGGGTCAAGACCAAGAAAGAACAAGTGGAGACTTTCTTCCAACAAGCCGATTTCGGATAGTAAGTTTTATTTGCAAAACTCTTTACTAACAAACGAAACAACTAATGCTGCAGCAAATTGTATTTATCATGAACTGGTTTTTAAGCGTTCGAAAGTTTCGAAATTCTTTGAGAATGGTTTGCGAGCCTGAATCTTGGGTATACCCATATTTCAATACGAGAAAAGTGTTTCACTCTTTGATTTTGATTATTGTTTTAAAACACAGGAAGACTCGTCATTGGAATGCTCAACAGAATTGACTTTTTGTAGAGCTAGAAATATAATGATAGACTTCAGAAGACTTGTGAATCGTACTCAGCCAGTGATGTATGATATGGATGTTTTAACAACTGGGGAGATTGGTGGACGGTAGGAAGACGCTTTTACTGAACGAATGCATAATAATGAACAAATTATTTGCATACTAATGTTATTTTATTTTACAGTTGTAAACTTGATAAACCATTTCTTAAATCTCAAATTCAACATCTCAGTACCTTGCAAACTTGGGCTCCTGAGGTACGAATGCACTGTTGACCTAGATAGAACCATCTGTGGCATGCATGTTTTTTGTTCATTGTTACAGCTTCAACATTTCGAAGAACTCAAAGTTCGTCCATTTGACAAGGACTCCAAAATTTGTGACCGTACTATTAACACCCCAACTTTTTTAATGAAAATTGACGCAAGTAATACAAGTGATGATGAATGTACTCTTGGGTATGTATTTGTAGGTTCATTATTTTATGTTTCAGCTGTGAACATGTACCATCACTTTTGCGATTTCTTCAATTTATATGCCTCACTTTTTGTAAATCAAACTGACAACAATCCGGAAATTTTTACGAAAAATGTTCAGATCGCAATTTGGCGTACGTTCAAATATTCGTCCAGCTTTGAAGCAACCTTTCGAGCATTCACCTCATTTCCTATTCTAGACTTGAATGATTTTCAAGGGAAAAGAGTGTGCTTTAAGGTAGGTATATTTGATTCTCTTTTAATTACTTCTTGAGATTTATTTGTGTTTACTGTTTTAAGCATGCAGTGTTTCCTTTACTGCCTAGGATGATCTTCGGGCTGTTTTACAACACCCCCTTGGTACTATAATTTAAGTAACTTATATACCCTTGAATTTGCTAATTTTGTGTAAAAATATTTTCCTAAGATCGGGGGATGCCACGATAGCGGACTATTTCACTCATTTTCAAAGTTCATTCTTCATCGGCTGCGGATTAATTTCAAAAACAAATTAAATCTCAGAAAAATAAAAGTCACATACATCAGCAGACTCACCCCTTTCAGAAAAGTGTTGAATGAAAATGATATACTTGACGAGTTACGAGCGAATGAAAACCTCATCGTGAACAAGGTGTGTTACAAAAACATTCTTCTGAATCATAGAGTTTGCATTCATCATTAATGATTCATGGTTATCGAATTAGGTGGAATTTACTTGGAAGACTGATTTTGTGGAACAACTAAGCATTATTCAAGACACGGATATATTAATTGGGATGCATGGTGCTGGGTTAACTCATATGATGTTTCTTCCCGTGAGCATTTTTACTTAATATTCATTCTCTTAAAATACAAGATATTAATATCGTCATATTGTATCCCTCAGGATTGGGCTGCCGTATTTGAAATGTACGTTTCAATTCATTTTAACGAAGATTTACATTCATATTTATAATGCGAATATATTTGAGCAGATATAATTGCGGGGATCAGAATTGTTATGCTGACCTAGCTCGTCTTCGTGGACTCAAGTATATTACGTGGAGAAAACAAGACTTGATTCAGGAAAAGACAGATGCAACGTCAGAATATGGACCTGGACATGAAAAACATAGAAATTATATTTTCGACATATCAGAATTTGTCAGTTTGGTAAATGAAGCCGTCGATCATTTGAAGGATTATTCTAGAAAAGAATCCATCCATGATGAGCTATAGTTTATTATATTGTTCAGACGAGCTCGCAACTCGACTGAGTTTGATAACCTCTTAATTATTATTACACGATTTTACATCAATACTTGACAGAAGTATTACATTTTAGGTATTGTTGCATTCTTGATACTCATACAATAATCATTATTACTAATGCATAACATACTTAACAACTTACTCATTACTAATACTAATATTTCTCGGCATTTGGGAATTTTAAACTGTGATTTCATGGACTCATGCAAAGTGTTGCAAAGTGATAATAAAGTAAAATACTCGTTTTATACATTCAATCAAAGTTTTTCCTCATTTGTCTTTCTTTCATTTGCTGGGTATATTTGTCTTGTGAATAATTCGTTCATTATAATTCATGGGCTATAGGCAAGTGGTCCTACTGGACTAGAGAACGTGTTACAAATAATTGAACAATTCATGGTGAATGGAGAAAGAAGTCTATAATGAAAATGGTGCATGCATGAGCAGCACGAACGATAGCAAGCAGGAGTGGAGTGGAGCAGTGGAGGTCTATTTGTTTTGTGATTGTACTGTCCTTGTGCTTTGTCCGGTTTAGTTCTCAAAATCAATTTTTGTTCTTGTATTATCTTTATGGAAAATATGTTTGTTAGTGTTGTGCTGTGTGTCTGTGATTTATAATTTCTGGCACAAAACGGAAACAGTTTTAGTTTTATTGTTTAATACTTTCTTTTCAGATTTATTAGGTAGAAAAGAAAGTCCAAAGTCCAACCTTTTCATTGCAAAGATACCATAATAAATGTACCAACCAATAAACAACTACACGCTACAATATTATTTACAATAAAAACGATTGTTAAGAGAATTTTACAATAGTTCATCAGGCTAATTTGTATTATATACCTCTTTAAGAATCGATGAAATTTGTATCAGGTGTGAAACAAGTGAGGTGAGTGCATAAGTAACAATATATGTAATGAAATGAGCATTACAAATTTATGTGCAATTTACACCACTTGAACAATTAGTTTTAATTGCAGAACAAGAAAGGTACATTAAATACTGGACTGGAATTTTTGAAATCCAATTCAACCCAGGTTTACGGAGGTCGGAGGGTTTTTGGATTATTTTTTAACTTTTGCCAAAATCATCCGTCAAAATAGGGCACCCGGCCGAGAAACTTAGGTAATGATATTATAAGAAAATATTAAGAAAATTGCCCAATATTGTTATAATGTTTCCAAAATTTGTATATATTTGTAACTTAGGCGACCAAAACCTAAAACATTCCAAAAGTTGAGTAAAAAAGCTCCTCGAATGGCCAGCGTTGTTGAAGGCGATGGAGAAGGTCTGGAGTCAGGAGGATCAAGTTCCGCTGGATCAGAAGACGCATCTACTGTTTTCTTACAAGTAATAAAAAAAATGGTGATGAAATTCTTGTGGGATTGATAATATAATAGTCGTCTTTGTAGGTTGTTAGTAGTACCAACAGTGAACAAAACTATGATACGATTAGTCATTGCGATATTTCTAAATTTCAAATTTGTATATTATAGCCTGGAGAGATGGATGAAAGGGGCCGCGAACGGCGGTCTGTGGCCATTATAAGGGAAATTTATGACTCAGAAAATGCGAACGACATGTTTGAACTACAACTAGAGAAAGCTCTAGCAAGTGCGGTGGACACTATAATCATTGAACCATACAAATTAGGGGATGAAACATCACGTTGGATCGCAGTTGGAAATTGTCTTCATAAGACAGTAAGTCTATTAGTTTGTTCTATAAATATATATCATCACGAATAGGGAGAATTGTCAAACACGTTTTTGGTCATATTGATATCAAATTTTGTTAGGCTGTGCTTGCTGGGTTTGGATCCATTCTATCTGCCTTCGTATGGCCAGACAAAGCTTTCATTTTTGTACCAGCGACAATACTTTCCACATTGTGCACTGGGTTGTATTCTATCAGGTAATTTAAATTTTGTTTATCATTCTTAGGTGATGCAATATTTATTTATATACTTCTTTCAAACATCATTAACAATTATCAATCTATCAGTTGGCAGTGTGACGCCTGTTGCAAGTATCAAGTAGAGAATAACGGAAAGGAATTGGAGAAACTGTCATTAGGATCTTTGAATTCAGCATCCCCAGTCGTTTTGGTCCGAAGAGATGACACCAGACGAAAGTAAGTCCTTGCGTTTCCACCTTCCAGCTCACGCCAAGCAAGCTTATTGCCCACACTGACCAAACATCTGCGAAAAGAATCTGGCGTTCTTCAAATTAATCTACTTCTCTTTAACTGCAATTCCAACCATGAATGAACAGAAGTAGATTTATTCTTACAAGTTATTATTAATCAATCAATTTTTAATTACAGAATTCTTCACACTGCCATAACCGTTGCATGTGTTAGCCAAACTATGCTCAGAATGTACTTTCCCTATATGAACCTATGGTTTGGAAGAGCTTTTATGCGTGGAACTGGAAATCAAATTTCGCCATCCGTTTCTACAAATCGTCTAGTTGTTTCTGAATTGCATGGATTACAGCAGCCAATGCCAGTGTCTAATAATACTACTTTTATGAGCAACCTATTTGGAGGCAATCTCAAGCTTCTGTAGTAAAATGTTAATCTAAGCAATAATATCATGTACCTTGATTATTGAATTTTAAGTGATTACAGAAACAGTTTATTGTGAAATTATAGTAAGAATGTGTACGGTATTGACGTAATAATGAGAATAGAAAGACTTGTTTGTTAGTAAAAAGGTAGAAGAAACCTACGCATAGTCTATATTAGAGTATATTTTAAAACGTGAATGAAAACTAATTTCATTTCCTTCAATTTTCACAAATGTCAGGTTTATTCATTCTGTCACGCGATTGATTGTAATAACGATGAGAAATGAAATCAGATTCTCTTTGATTTCCGTCAAATTATTGTATCAATAATGTGTTCTTTCTTTAACTTCTTTCGAAAACATCATCTTTGTTAACTTGTTTTGCTAAAATGCTGAATGCACTTGTCTGCAACAATTACAAAATTGTAACTAGAAATATGTGATAATGCTCTTGATGCGTACACATTAGAAAATTTCTAACGAAATACTTAATTGTGATGCGATTATTGGAGTGCCAATATATATTCTATGTATGTATATTAAATTGACGGGTGTTACTTCTGCCTTAGCCCTATTTGTTCATGCCTGGGCAAATTAATAAAATCTATCACCAATTAACAACTATTTTATGCT
>JAQFZJ010000805.1:0-16662 GCA_034695645.1 Folsomia fimetaria
TTGGGGAAAATCGGATGGTTAGGAAACAAGTTGTAGTGGTGGTAACCCCCACCGGTTTGGAGTGAATTTCTCAAACTTGCCCAATTAAGCTGAAATTTGGAATATTCTTCACAAACACGAAATGAATGATCAAATATATTCCTAGCTCGGGCTAATTAAGGCTGTACTGGAGGTTTTTTAAATGGAATTGTGCAACTTGAATCGATCCCGATTTTTAGTCAATATAAATATTAATTTTCAAAATATCATATAGGTAGGTTCCCTCACTGTGACCCTAAATTATAGTAATCCAAACTTAATGGTTATTCTAAATTAAAAATCTTCCCGGTTCAATTCACATTAAGATTCACTCACTTACCAATCTACTGAGATAGCGGTCATAGTGAATACACAAAAAGCAACCGTCCAGTTTGCTGTAAAGGTGTTAAACGACGCACAACATTTTTCCAAAAAATCCAGTCACTGAAATGATGACATAATTCATAATTAGGATGATTGTTTAAAAAATAAAATTCGTAAAATTCGTAAAATAGAAAAGTAAGTTACCTTTTGAGCATGTACACAAAATTTGGAGAACCGTTGAAAGAATCCATCTAAAAGTGAATACATAATGCCAATCAAACTTTGCTTTAAACATGAGAGAAATGTCCTCAAAACTAACCGCAAGGTCTGCCACAGCCAGGTTAAGCAGAAAGTAATTGGTAACCGTTCACATAGCTGCCTCGCGTTAATTTGTATTTAATCCGCGTCCTAAAACACCACCTACTACAAAACTCCACACTCAATAAAGCACGCATTAAATAGCAACCACGCCGTAGTAATATAAAGTCCAATATAAAATCGGTCATCCCATCTTACTCAAAATGTCAAGGAATAGATAAAACTGACCAAAACTAAATTAGCGAAACAAATAAGTTTGTTGGCTTGGCCTCTTTTCCACCAAACTTGATGAGTTGATTGAATTGTCCAGTCTGGTCGTCCTGTACATAAAAGTAAAGATCCGAGTAGTATAGTACCCGGTTCACATTAAATTGCGCTACGAACGATACGTCCCCCGGGATAAGCAAGGCCAGATCACTGCTTGCTTTCCCCCTGTTAAAGTAAAAGAGAAAGCAACGAGAGTTGGTTGTGCTGACATGGAAGACATAAAGAATTGTAACTATACAAGGAGTAACGATCCAATAATACAGATATTGCCTTGACTGCATTCAAAGTGTAAAACTTTTATTCGATGCACAAAAAGCAATTTAATCCCTGCACTTTGTTTGCCCTCCTCGGAGGAATTACAACTTACCAAAATTTTGTTTTCTTAATTATTTTAGCTTATCCAACTACATATATTGTTTTATGGTGGGAGGATTGGAAAATGACACGTTTTTATAGGGATGTGATCAGCATTAACGTTATTGGGACGACATGGACATAACAAAATACAGGATATTGCACTAATTAAGTTTGGATTACTATAATTTGCCTGTGGCCATCACTTTAAACTATAAGTTCCGGTATAATAGGCAACTCTCAGGCAATGTGGTAGTTTTTTGTATACATATTTAAAAATTTAAAATTTTGATTTTAAAATAAAAAACACAATTATTTGAATTTTTTCTTTTCGTTTATTTGCTCCACCAAACAATTTGAAACCTTCTATTTTTGTAGGGATGATAATTAATTTCCAAAAATTAAATTGGAGTTAAAGAAAGCACACACAACATTGACACGAAAATGAATACAGGTTTCCAGTACATGCAATATATACCACTTTCCTTTCTTTATTCGGATTTTACATTCCAGGAATAACTATGCACAGTAATAACAAGGAGAGACGATTCTGTTTTCCTTTCACCAGGACAAGCCCATTACAGTACATGACAATCATCATGTCTATAAGTACACAAAATTAGTACATGTACAGATACGCACAGTAGAAATCTATCTGAGGTTAAATTGCCAGTAATATCCAAGTCGTAATAGATATTGCTGCACGTTTCCTCGTTTGAGTTAAAGTGAAAATGGAAGTGGAGAGCGAGACCTGTTTGCAAGATGAGATGATGACGTTGGGTGAGTAGAGCACTAATAATACTAAAAAGCGGCTTTACATATGAATAGAAATGCATCAAGGAGAGAAAGTTCAACAACTTTGACAATTTCAAGTAGATGATTTCATTGAATTATTCATTTCAAGTCTTCAATCTTTTTAGTTTGCTTTGGTATTACATAATAAGAAATCTATTTGATTTAAGTAATTACAGATTTTTGTGAGGATGGAAAATACAGAGGAAACAGAGGATGCGAAATAATCGATTGTGTAATTCACGTTGTATGTATTTGTACTGAAGTGAACACCAAAAGAAGCAAAAATATGATGCGTATGTGTGCGAAACTCAAGGTTGAAAGAGGTTTAGTTTTAGTGAAAGCAGACTAGAAATATGTGACGCTTAAGCTACTTTGAAACATGAACTGGGCAGGGTTCAACTTTAACTACAAACATGACCCTAACCCTTAACGTCGGGTCATGAGGAACAACTTGACTCGGGGCGATATGCATGTCACCATGTGAAAAATGTTGATGTTAGCATTATCTTTAACGCGACATCCGCAGCCTCTTATGGCCACTGATATGTATGCGTGCTTCGTTGGTGGGGAAAGATTTTGCACAAACCATTACCTTTAGGAGCCAAGCCATATCTAGGATACACACATACACATACTATTGCGTATAGGATAACCTCCCAACTTTCTCCTGTGTCGTTACGACTGGAATGGCCCCTCTTTCATTCATATTTCATCCATTTTGAGCTATTATCTATAAAAGGAAGCCAATGCATAAATGTTAGTTGCGCTCTGTTACCCTTGCCACACAACCATCATCGCATGATTAAGTGTATCGATATATATGAATCCATGATATGATATGATGCGATACATATGCATGTTAAGGTCTACATGAGTTGCGTGATGAGGGATAACACGACATATAATGACATTCCTTCTTTCATCAAGCAATGTAAGGTACATTCTTTGAAATTGATTTGCAAAATTTAATTTGCAATGCAAATGCAATCAAAAACTTTGAGAAAGAGTGGTTGATATAGTTTTGCATGCAGGGCTCGTACCTTACATAGTTTGAGAAGAGGAAGAAAGGGTTAAAGTTGTTCAGAAATTGGAATGGATTATTTTTATGTCGGGAAAAAGATATGTTATCAATTTATACTTCCTGTTCTCGTACATACTAGTTCATAAAAGTGTAGCATTTATTACGTAATCCTTGTTTATATTCCTATTTGAAGTGATTCACGACCTGTTTTTGTCATTCTTAACGATATTTCTGCACACTTTGATAATGCGCCCAACTCAACCAAACCACCCACACATATGGCAATTCAAAATGGAAGAGAATATTTTAAGCAGAAATGTGTTAAATGCGTGAATGCAAAAATTTAGCTTTATTTTAGTATTTAGGTGTTTTTAAGCTAGATTTGCAGTGTGCTTGTATGGATGTAAAAATATTTCGAATGCCAACTAAACCTAAAAGCAGAGCCAACTGCCACATTTACCTTTCACTTTGATGGCTAGCTCTCAACATAAAATGCATTGTTTGTGAGTAAACTTTAGATCTAATTGTTGAAGCAGAGAAGATCATAGAAAGCAGAGTAAAAAATGCATGCTGCTCAAACAAATAGAAAGTAAAGTAAAAAGTGAAATCAGATGATGACTGGTAAAACAAATTAGAAATATATACTTATATAACTTCTTCTCCTCTTAGATCATCCATGTCTGTCTGGAGAAAGCAAAGCCGTAGGCATATATTAGATTGAATGGAAATTCGGGAAGATAATTACCTTGCTAAAGTGAAGGTAAAGTAGCACTTTCATGTCGTTTAGATCAAAATTGGAAAAGTATACTTCATTCAACCGGAAATATGCACATATACTGTCCTTCCCACAAACAAACTTATGCAAGAATACCACTAATATAGCAATAAATATACGAATACAGTTTTCATTGCAAATGTATTGGTTTATATATTTCACCTGTTAAAGTCAAAATGCAACATTGAGGGTTTTGACAGCATTTGAAAGTAGGAAGTTTACGAGAGAGTTTATTCACTCATTTTATATTTGACGCCTTTCTGTTTTGAAATGAAATAAAACAAGTCACCCAATTCTTAGCTGTGCCTAATTCAATCTTTTTTGAATTCACTTTCTCTGAGAGATAAGTTGCAAATCAAATAAGGCTTTGTTGTAACTGAGTGAATGACTGAAATGTTATTCTTCTTCTGTCATGAAGAACTAAACAGATCAGAACTGCGGTTTAAAAATGCAAAGAATTAGGTAGTAATTTTGGAAAACTATGCTATTTTGCCACATCTAAATAGCTCATGATTCATATGACAACTTTTTAAAAAGAAAGAAAAAAGAGCAGGAAAAAGTGCTATATTATATGAAATATGGGGCTGATAAGTAAAAGCCAAAATTCAAGTGTGGTTTTGGCTGACATGTGAAATTTGAAGATTCTTTTCGATTTCTCCATCCATTTCGGTGTCTTTCTCTTTCCTTCTTTTATGTGTGTGGAGGAAGATAAGAATTTTGCACTCTATCTAACCAAAATCAGAGGCCACCAATCCCATAAAGATAATCCATGGACAGGAAAATACAAAAGCTGACTGGGCTTGGAGCTTTCTCCGCAATTCCACCGTCCCACCATTCGACTGTGCACGTACAAATACAAATAGGAGCCAATAAGTTGGTTGGATTGGAGGGTGAGAGAGCAAAGCAAAACCATGACAGGAATTTGACCTAGGCTTTAAGTCATGTGGTGATTGTGGTAGTAGTCAGTTCAGTGAGGTATCCCCTGCGGGGGAAAGAAGGAAAGGGGACGTGCAACAATTGCGGTACAACGGAACTGAACAACGGAACGGAACTTGCAAGAAAGAAAATTTCCACAAAAATGCGGCATATTTTATTTTGCTCTCTTTTCACACTTGTGCAGTGTGGTGGCATACAATCTCCAATTTCATCTCAACATCGGGATTGACATTGTACATAGACGGCAGGAGTCGTCGTAAATGTAAACATTAGCGCTGAAATATGTGCCGATTTCCCTCATAAAATAACCACTTTCGAAGAACGAAACTTGGGTCGAAATCTTTCTTGACTTTCTCCATCACTATATATAGGTATACTGCTCCTCAACGGAGAAGAGAGAGAAAGCAATGTATATAAACACCAACAATACTACACTACTACCCGGGTGTCTTGGCCAGACCTGACTAAACAGACCGGATGAACAATTTACTGCATACATGAATTCTTGTTCTAAAAATTGCTGCATTTTCGATTTTCGCGGAGAATTTCTTAAGAAAATGTGGATCAACGTTCTCCAACTTTCTTTCTTATTACTTTACTTCCTATCTTCAAATCTGATCTTCAGGTCAGGTCGGGCAACGCTAACAACAACTACATTAGCCTTTCAAGATTCAATCAGCAGGACAATTTTGTAGCCAGTTGCTTTGTTGATGAGATTTTTGCGTGTTTGATCAACTCTTCAACTCAGCTTCCGTCCAAGGTGAAGAGGAGTACAATGCGTAAGGGATTGACCATGATCGTTGTTGTTTGGTTGGAATAATTTAGGAAAATGCGGAAAATATGGAGAGTTTGTTCGCTGAAAGCCGATTTTTGCGTGCGTCATTGTGAATCTTATATTATACTTCATATTAAATTGTTGTTTAAATTTTTAAATAACGTTAAACCAAACCATAACAAATAACGTGTTGAATTGAAATTGATGTTGAAACGCGCTTGATCAAAAATAAATGCAGCTTGATACATATTGTACTTTTGTAGTACTGCAGAATTAAAGTCGTCTCATTCAATTCAGTCCCATTTCTCAACCTGCTAACTCCGGATATGAGAAACCTCGGAGCGTGGTTCCCAACCCGGGTTTTATTTTCAGTCCACCCAGCTCAACGCAACCCGGCACATGCAGTATCTACCAGAAACAAAATAAGTCTTCATTTCAGTTCCATTCCTGTCATCCAAGAGTAAGGTGTTCTCTGAGTAAATCTCCAGAAGATTGTGAACATTCATCCGAATTAAAAATAAAAAATAAAATAACTCCCAATTTATTTTAATAATAATAATAATTTTGTGCGAAATTGCTTCCAACTTCTGTTTTCCTTTCTCCGCCAAAATAATTCCTTTCTCTGCCAAAATAATTCCTTTCTCTAGCGAAACAAAGCAACTATCTAGATAAAAGTGAAAGCAAACAAGTGACACTAAATTTGCGAATAGTAGATTGTGCCTCTGCCAAATATCTAACAAAAAGGAAAAGTGTACTGTGTCTTCTATGCTATAAAAAAAAACCGAAATGTGAACAGTTTTCAGGGGAATTTGGCAATTGGCGAATTTCTGGGTTGGATTTTGACCCAAAACCATTTCACTCATTGTCGTAATCATCATCAACTCTACTTGTCCAGCTTATATTACTCCATCCATGCGACTAAACCAAACACATAAGCCAAACACAAAACCGGACAGAAGGTATCGATTACTGATTTTCTTTCTCTGTGCAAAAACTAAGGGGACATTATACCTGCTACTTTACTTTTTGACTTGATAAAGTTGAACAGGTAAAACTGCCCGACCTGTGTCAAATTGCGTCTATTATTATTATCATTGGACGATAATAGAAACAGGATTTATGGTTCGTTGGTTTGTGTTCAGTTATACAAAGCAAGCACTAACGAAGAGTGACTTTAGGTGAAAGTATAAACTTGTGTGTTGTCTTGTCATGTCCCCATTTTGAGTGGAGTTGAGTACAAAAAGAAATTTGTGAGACGATGGATACATAGTAGTGAGTGATATACATATAATTTTATCACTTATACCACCAACGAACAAACCTAATTCCATTCACCCACAGAAGACATATAAATACAATATTGTGCCACCTTTTGTGTTATCTTGTGTCACCAGTCGACCCGATTTTAATGCGGACTTTCTCCATAATTGCAACCCTTTGGACTTTTTGGTAATCGGATACCAATTTTGAGCAGGATGGACGGAAATATCATACGCAGTTATCCATAATTGATGGTCAATTCCGTAATATTAAATCGGTCATTCAACTTAGAATAAGAGGGTAAACCAAACCGTGCCAAATTTTTTATCTGTCTCATCACTCTCAACAAATAAACATCCTTCCAATTAAAGCAGAAGTGCTATTTTAAGCAAGCAAAGGTAAGTATAATAAAAGTTGTTTTTGTGTATATTATAATTCGCAACAAACGCAAAATTCAAAGGTATGCAAAGTATAGGAATTATTTCTTTGAGAAGAGTTGTCATTAAGTTTGTAATTTACGTTTAAAATGGACGGAAGTACATGACTTTGTCTGGAATGAATTGAAAATTGTATTGGATGGGTAAAAAAAATAATAAGGCAGGATTTGATCACTATGTACGCTAGTTAACGACATGAAAAATGAGTGACAATCTGACACACTTAAGAACTTTATTGCCCCAGGATTACAAGATACTTTGTTTCTTCGTTCGTAATATTTCCTCATTGTTTTAAACTCTTCTCTCGTTCACGCCTTTTAACTGTTTAAAATTGCTTGTGCTGTTAGAAGAAGACGAATTAGAAACAGAAAGGTGTGTATTCATTGCAAATTATTGCAGCAATGAATGGGTCTGGCAGAGGAGAAATTCCATTTTTTATGGGGAAAGTCGGTTCAATTGTGAAAATGAGTCGTATTGTCAACTTCACTCTACTATCCTCCTGTTGAAAACTGGGTGCATGAATTTGAATAGAATTTACAACAACAATCCCTCTCTTCTCCCCATTTCATCATCACCAAGTTCATAATGCCACGCATAATAAAGTTATAATATTAAAGTTTTTAGCATGAATTTCATTTCATCTGAAAAAATAAAGCTCAAAAAATGTATTTTAGGATCAGATCGCATCGCAGCCTTTTTGAGTTGTGATTTGTGTCTCTTTTCGGTATGAGTGATTGAGTGAGTCAAAAAGCCGATCAAATTGTATTATATTTAGTCCATTGTATTTACAGTTCTTAAGGGTAATCCATATACATATATCCTCTGTGATCTGATCTTAGTATATACTATATATTATATAGGGTGCAAGTAAGCAAAGTTGAAAATATATATGCGTCCCATAAATAACGGGACAACAGAACACCGATCGGGTGGATCATGTCTATGCCAATTTTGAGCAGGAAGGACAGAAATTATTGTAGCAATAATAATAATGGGTCTGGCAGAGGAGAAATTCCATTTTTATGGGGAAAGTCGGTTCAATTGTGAAAATGAGTCTTATCAGATAGAGGGTGAATTGCCTGTCACGTTTTTTGCTCAATTACGGATAAACCTTCGTCAAAATTGACAGGATGACAACAATGGGATTGGCTGGAGTTGAGGACAAGGATAAAACGTATAGTACAACTTTGCTAAGCCCGAACCAGAATTTGAAATTAGTACCAATAATTTTCATTTCTGTAATACCAAATTTCGAACAAATTATTGGTTGGACTGCCTATGTGTATGTTCTAAAAAATTTGGCCAAAATCAGAGACTTTTGTAAAAGCAGCGTGGGTGGCCCGATTGGATCCTTTAGGCAATATTTCGCAAAACGATGTTCATAATTTTAACTTATTAGCCAAGTTCAATAATTGTGCGAAATCTCAGCTTTCTACGACAACTTTCTAAAAGTAGTGTGGGTCACCCTATCGGGTCTCTCCAAATATTTATATTGATAATTTGATTCCGTATTTCTACTTTTTACCCTTAAATGAACCACCATACCGAATTTCACACTTCTACGATCATTTCGAATATTTGGCGCCAATGACCCCACCTATGTGACCCCCACCGGCCAACCTTTTGTCCGATCATGCCCATAACTATACAGCACGTCACATGCCCAGTATGCATGTTTTCACAAAATTTCATCAAACTCGGACTATGCGTTTTTGAGTTATCGATAGACAGACAGACGGACAGACGGACAAGACGGGTACATAAGCCCTGCGGTTCGGGCTAAAAGAAAGAAAAGGAGACTGAACAAAAGATATAAAGTTGGAGCTTTATTGTTGTATTCTTATGAACTGACTGTATGTGGGTTTGGTGTGATATGCATATCATTTTTTTAATTGATACAACTACTGCTGGACTAAATTGAGGCCAACTTCACTCCACAAATCATATCAGATCCCGGTATCTGGTCTGGTTTGGTTGTTTTAAATGCTTGATCATTTGATATTATTATCGCTTCTGTTCTGCAGCTACTCACAAAGCTTCAGGCAAGAAAGAGCGGGGGATAAATCTCTCTTTCTCTGCTAATGAATCCGGTGGATTGTGCACACGATTTGATTAGGAGAAGGTTCAGTTTGTTTGTAAGTAAATGGCACTAATTTGATTAATGTGCATCCCTTCATGACCGAAAGAACATGAACAAAAAGGTAGAATACAAGTATGAAGATGTTGATCCACCATGCCTGATTAGGATAGGATGCACTTTTCCCTGTCATGCAAGTTTGATGATGGAGAAAGTTAAGTTAAGAGACGTACAGATATGAATACACACACTTCATTAGTTATGTATGACATGAGTGAATTATGAAACAAAAGGTTGACTTGGGTTAGCTTGCCTTTAATGTTTAATTATTTCATATCTTCTTAATGGTTTGCTGGATGCGATGCACTTGGTACAAGTCAAGTCAAGAGGACAGCTATGTATTATTTAATTACTTATAACATTGCACTAAGGAGCATTCTGGCAATTGGGCGAAACCAACAATTCCATTTTCTTTGAGATTGTCATATTATCTTTATTCATTCATTTAATAGAATATGGCTTTCACATGGATTGGATTAGATCTCTTCCTGTAATGGAGACGATCATTAATAACAGAAAAGAGAAAAACCGAAAGGAACTGCAATGCAACTGAGCTGACATTGATTCAGTTAGCTTGTAGCTTTTCATTATTGGAGTATCAGGGAGCATGCTTGTCGGCTTATCGCTTTGAAGAGAAACTATAGGAAATAAGGTAGGGTTGCAATTGTAATTGTTGACCAGATTCTTTATATTTTAGGTTTGCTGGTTTAGAAAATTGAGGATAATAATAATAAAATTATAATAATATCTGTGTTTACAAATCACCCTTCCGGATAAATGGAGCTGTTCATTGTGAAACGAAACTCTACTTATTTTCAGGGTCCAGTGCAACACAAATTGCATTCACACCGTTTTTTCCAATCCACAATAATTCTGACATAATACAGACATAAAAGAAACTATTTGGGGATGAATTGTCATAAATCATAAATGAAGCATTTCCATTATCATGGTCATTATCAAGCTTTCCCCTCATTTCTAGGAGAGCTTTCTGATCAGGATATCTCACCACGAACAACCATTACCCTTGCCGGGAATAAAACCTTAATAACGATACTACATACACATCACCATCCAAAAAACTATTATATATATTTTTCGATCCATTATCTATTTTTCTAGGGCCACTCCAGTCTTTATTATCATAGTATGTTTTCCGTCATGCCTTGCTTTGGCTTCGTCGATGGGGTCTCCGAATTTCGGACTTTGTTTTAAACGGTGTGTGTGAATGTCGGATGGTTGGGCTTGAATAATTGAAGCAGGTGCTGTGCTGGTTTGTTGTTTAGCCGGGAGACACTCGGTCGGTGGTTCGGCTGTTAAGTCATTCTCCAGTCCGAAGACAAGCTTGTTATTAATAATTATATTTTTGTCTGCCCTGCTTCCAAAGAGCTAACGTCAGCAAAATGAAAGGCTTAAAATTGCGCGGAAAAAGGAAGGAAGAATATCTTTTAATCTGCATCTTCATTGTATGTAGTAATCAGGGTCCGGGACTTCCTCGACACATATCCGGTGTGGTGTGGTAAAAGTACTGTATAAGTTAGTAATCTGAATCTGAAGAGTATATATACTCTTCAGATTACTAACTAATACAGTACTTACATATAGAGCACAGTTCAACCCACTTTGCAAGTCCAGTTTGTGAAGCTAAATGAGGAGAAAGTGGGCTATAAATCTAATGTTACTTAACCCGGGTTGCTACCAGTGCACCAAGGGATTCTCATGCGCTGTTATGGTATATATTCATTCAAAGAAAGACCACCACTTTTGAGTTTTACACTCTTCCAACGAAGCCACAACTTTATCATTAATCTAGGATAATGAAGAAGTAGGCAGAAAAAGAGATGGTGTACTTGTTAAATAACTTACAACTACACCCACTCCACTTAATTTACATTCTAATTCGGGTGTAATTGGAGTAAAATGCAGGTACTCTTGTATAAAACATATACACTATTAAATTTTAGAGGCAATCATGTTGGTCATAAAGTCGAGGATAAATCCTTATTTTAGTGACACTCGAGTTAATACATAATCGAGGATGCCATGATATCATCATATCTTTTAAACGTTTTATCGATAATGTTAAGGCCTTCATATTTCACTGTCCCCCATTACTTACCTGTATTACAATTAAGTACATACATATGCATACGCTTTTACAACTTGTCAATCACGTCGTCATTTGATTTAAGGAACGTTTGTCAAGTGGAATGCGCATCCTTCACAAGTCCTACAGGGAATGATTCCTACTTTATAAGCACAGTTGTGAATTTATCAAAGGGTCTTTATGTATTGTTATTGTGATATAATTAATAAATGTTCATGAAACAGATTGGTAGTTCAACGGTTTTTTGTTGTGATGCCTGAGAAATACAACCTTGTCCAACATACTTATTGCCTTCATTTGTCGCTTTAGTTCTCCTGCGGATGATGGAAACCCGCTTTTCCTCAATTGAAGATGATTGAAACAAAAAGAAAGCAAACGGATTTTTTTAAACAATGTTGTTTCCACATTTTTAATAATTGCAAACATTTTAATTACTAATTTATTGTATTATATTTTTGCAATTTCCAGTTTCGATTAAATTTTTGGCATTAAGTAATTCATAATATGAATTACGCTGCATTTCATTGTTTACAAGTTTGTATAATGATAACGGAGAAATATAGGTATGGCTATTTATAAACAACATGCTTATTTAAAGTACACGCTCTCTATTTCACAAGTTCTCAATAAATCGCAATACTACTGTAATGTACTGGATGAAAAGTGTGGCTACCCGAATTTACCCGCACTTTTTCTTAATTTTGAGGTCTACCGGTTTTATGGCCAAGTAATTATTTTCTGTCATGAACTGAACTGAATTCCAAGGCTTATTGTATTCGTTCGTTATTTCGTGTTGAGCAAATTTCATCCACCACTACAAACTACATTATTGAATAGAATTTAGTTGTGTTATTCTGTTATCCATGTTTTGTAAATAAGATTCCGGCTGCAAACATGCATGATGCCTGGTCTTGTTTCCTTTCGTAATAAAAAGTGTGTTGCGTTGCGTGCAAAAGCCCAATACAAACACAAAACCAGCCAGGTATGAGCTAGATTAGGTTTATTACTCGCCGCAGCAGCGGTATAATATCAATTTGATGCCTTCTTCCACAACATACTTTCCCTCTTTGATACATGCTTGATTATTCAACAAGCAGTAAAAACGAGGCTAGACAACATGCATAAATGGGTTGTATACATGTTTGTACTTGTGACATCCCATTACACACATTACACAAACACATTTCTAGTTCTTGTAAGACTATTACTTATCAAAGAAGAATGAGAGAAAGTGAAAGTAAATTGAAAACCTGTCCCTTTGTGGATACTTATATATAGACGTGTGGCAGTTGCAAATTTGGTAATTTGTATTCAGATGAACGAAATCTGTACTCTACTAGCGTATTCTAAAGTTGCAAATATCTTACTTTTGGCGTCGATTTTGCACTGAAATTATCAACACTTTATTTTATGTTCATCTAATCTACAGCACTTGTTAATATAATTACCAGAGCCGTATTCTCTCCTTCCTGCTTTCTCTTTCTTATTATACTCTTCAATATGTTACTTGTGCTACGTTTATTGCTCCATTGAGACAAAAGACCGTTTAAGGATTCTCCCAAATCAATCTGCTTGCCTTTTCTGTCTGAACACTACAAACACAATATGGATAATATGGTCCTTACTTAAAGAAGAATCAATTAAATCTTGTTCCTTATGTCGCATTAAGCAAAAAGCTGATTGGTTGATTGAAGAAGCTGGACTGTTAAATGTAATGAAATGAGGTGTGTATTCCATGCACAAATAATAATAATGAGCAATCTTCTTTTTTCTTAAAATCTGAATTGGAAAAGTCCTTGAAAAAGTGCAAATAACAGGAGCCATCTATTTTCCATCATCATCGAGATGAAAAAGTGGTGTGGTGTAAAATTAACCAAAATACGTAAAGTAAATGAATATGTGATTGTGCTCGGATTGGATTTGATTCACAAAAATCTCTCAATTTCACATTTTTTGACAATTCAAAATAAATCGGATTCATCAATCCTCCTTGGTCTGTTGGAAAAATGGTTCAGTTCAGTTATTGCATAACATATAAAACAATGTCACTGTACTTATGTGCTAAAGGACTTACTTACATTTTGCTTTCGTCTTTCAGTTCCAATAATCTTTGTTTATTTATTCGGAGCGTGATGGGAACACTCAACTGTCTCCTTCCATTAAAGAGAAGTAAAGCACGCAAATGCTATGTAGTTCAGAAGAGTGGAGCATTAATGTATTTCTGTATTGCACACGTATCCTCTCATTAATTGTGCTGTTAAAAAATTAGCACGTTTAAAACAATAACGAATTTTTAACAATCATAATAATAATTCGAATCTGATACATTATACTTTCTATAGAAAGTAAAAAGTCATTATTCTTAATGCCTTCATTAGCACAACTAAACTAAAACCCGCATAGCTTGGCTTATTTGGTACTTGGCAATTTCATTTTGGTTTACCAAATATTTTATAAGTAAACAAACTTATGAGAATTATATGCTAAATATTATGGGAGATTGTTCATTTGCTTCATAATAATCAACCAACACAGTACACCACACGAAAACACTTTAATGCATGGTAGACTTGGTTGTTAAAGTTGTTGAACAAAACGACACAACTTGAGTGAATTGTGCTTGAGGGAAAAGTTTAATTTCTGCTCAGCATGTCACTCGCTTTCAAGTTGGGTTGGATTTTGGTTTGGTTTTTTGAATAAGTAGCCAACCAATCAACCCGTCAAGACAACTTAACTTGCTTTTACTCAAAGTGTTTTTTATGGATCCCCTCCATTTTATGGATTGTTTGGTAGCTTAACTTTGCTTTTATTGTTTTTTGTTAAGCTGATTTAATGTAAATGGTTGCTCTATTTATTTGCTTAGTTTCTCCATCATTGGGATCCTTAATAATGTTGAGTTGTGTGGATTGGATTAGAGTGAAGTACATGCTGTAAAAAGAAAAGAGTGAGAATTGCATTGCGGTTATGTTGTGTTGGGATAATTGGAAGCTTAAGCCTCAATTTCACCGTTTCAGAGGAGAGGAGAAGATGTCATTAGGTATGTATGTCTAATGTATGTTTAGGGAGAAGATGGCGCAGAATAGATTTCTTATTTGGTTCCCGAAGGAGGTAAAGGAAAGTTGGTACCGGGTCATATGTTAATGTGTGTAATATTATGCAACGCAATGTTTTATGGAAGTAAAGAGGAAAAGTAATTGAAATTTTATGTTTTTGTTCAATTTTACTTGATTTGCGTAATTAGAAGAAAGTTGTTACTTTGTTTGACGACGTTGGTGTAACATATAAATTTTTAAATATAAATTACAAAATATACAGATGCATTATATCGCCGGACAATACGTTTATAAATGACGGTTTATAATTTATAACAATTTTACCCTCCCCTCCACAATGGCACGTCAATTCAGGATCTACTTCCAAATTCTTTCGGTTGGTTAGGTACGATAAAGGAATTAAGAATGATTGGAGAAAATGAGTGAATAATTAGTGAAGAATCTGACTGAAGGAAAGGTAAAAGAGAGAGAAATGTCAGAATGAACGGTGGGATGATAAGAATAAGAAGGAATACTTATGGAAGGCAGAAATTGAACACAACAGAAATCCTTTCTATCTTCTTTCACAACTTAAATTACTCAATTGTAATTAGATTTTGATCCCACCCAGTTTTCCTGATTACCATAAAAACACCTCTCATCCATGTCACACTTTCCCTACACTACGTAGTGCTATTAATAATACACTTCATGTTGACAAACAACGTATGCCCACGCCCGTCACTGTCACTTAAGTTGGCGGCTGAATAACTCACACAGAAGAGAGACCTTCGCTTGACGCACAGGACACCATGTTCACCACCGACCGTGTGCATACCGACTTTGAATTTCAAATTCGATTTTGATTACATCACGTACCCTACCATCCCTGCATTTAGTTAGTTAGTTGGTTGGTTGAGGCTGGAGGGGAATAAACAGAAAAAGTATGTGAAAGCGAGGTCGTCGTAAATCCAACCAAACCAGATGAATTTTATCCTATTGGGTGGATACGCTTTCTCTCGAGGGTCTGCTTCCACTCATGATAGTGATACGCTAGTCCAGTTAGCACTCATGCAACTTAGAGATCCTCAATTCAGAAAAATCAATTCCTAATTCTTCTGTAAAGTCGTGTATCCCAATTCGGGAAAGAATTTTTTAGAACTAGCGATTCCCATTTACATTGAGAAAATTGTCACTGTTTGTCCGGTACCAAAAGTGCCAAACCAAGCCCTTCACACGGCTGAATAACAAAATTTCCTTTGAATCAGATCGTTGGTGTAGATCCCATAATCTAGACTAGTTCATGGTTGAGGGCTGTTTGAATAAGTTTTCAAATAGGAATCCAATCAAAGCGCACTTCCGATATAGGAACATACATATACACGAAGCATTGCATTAGGGAGAAGTAGAATATGTATATAATAAGTCATGATTCTCATCATCTATATACATCAATCCAAAAGAGGACAGGAAATAGGAAAGACAAGACACGCGACGCACTAAAATTAAACCACAATCCTGTTTGTTCTTGGATAAAGTTCCGGATCAACATTCGACACACAACAACACACCACATTTTGCACAAGAGGAATATTTACAGAATGGACAGGATTCGATGTTAACTTGAACACGACCGGCATCACTTTTAGGACAACAAACAAATGTCGTACGTTGTACAAGGCAAGAGTGTGACAGACAATCAACCCACGACCATTCCAAACCAACAGTTCAGTGTCACTCCAATAAATACGCGAAGTTCATTGAAGATGACGCATTACTAAAGGGGAGGGAGAGAATGAGATGATTTTCGTGGAATGAAATACCCAGGTTTTAACCCTTTGCACAAACTATGTCTGGGTTTCATTGCCAGATTTTTAATTCATTTCGTTAAACACTAAATTCAATATGGTTTGGTTTATGATGATGCTGAAGTTGACCTTATGAATGAATGTTGATGGTGGGAACTGTCGCAGTTATTTAATACCGCAAGGTATTACATGCGATCAGTTAGTTAGTTAGTCTGTCCGGTTGTCTGTCTGTCCGTGGGCACTATAACTCAAGAACGGTTTCGAATTTCGACATGCGGTTTTTTCCATAAGCATTCTA
>JAQFZJ010000806.1:0-16661 GCA_034695645.1 Folsomia fimetaria
GGTCAAGCACACTTTACTTGGCCCTGGTGGGAGCACGAAATCCGTTGCGGCGAATTTGTTCAGGAGCGAGAGAGATGCGATGTGCACAGGAGGACAGCCAGAGACGGACTCCATTTAAGAGGATTTAATAAACTGCTTGGTTAGCTTATGGTTAGGATGACTTCAAAACTTCAAACACAAC
This sequence comes from Folsomia fimetaria, assembly GCA_034695645.1. Classification (NCBI taxonomy): domain Eukaryota; kingdom Metazoa; phylum Arthropoda; class Collembola; order Entomobryomorpha; family Isotomidae; genus Folsomia; species Folsomia fimetaria. The sequence goes on from JAQFZJ010000806.1 coordinate 182, forward strand.
TAAATCCAACTCGTGCATGAATACATAGCGAACAAATTTTATTATATTGTGAAGTGAACGACTAATTTGATTCTGTTGTGTGGTTTTCATTAATTCGAAAGTTGAGACTATTGTCACTACATATATTATTCATATGTCTTGAAAAGAGAGGCTTTTAGTTGGAATTAAATTAAATTAAATCCAATTACAGGTTGAAGTACATTCCCTGTCCTTTTTGAGTAGAATAGATTACTTGATTTCGCAATTTTGTTCAAGCCTTGACAAAATTGGTTTCAAAATTCAAAGAATTTCATTTAAACCACTAAAAGGCACTACTGCCTCGTCAACATCCATCCATCTGTCTGTCTACACAGAATTCTCTTGTTTGATCGAAAATCTTGAATTTTTGGAAATCTACTCTATCTACTCCACTGTCGCCAAATACAATGAGTCTGAGCACATTAAATAAGAGATGTACAAAGTTGAGTTGAGAGGACCAAACAAAACTTTACTTTTATTTGCACTCTAACTTTAAACTTTAGGCTGAGCTGAGGTGGATGGATCAGATCTTGAGAGTCAAACAAATAACAAATACAATATTGGTTAGATTTATTTCAAACCTAGCTACATAGCTGGCAGATGTTTGTTTTCACTTTATGTAACCCAATCCAATTCCTCCTCCACTTTGACAAACAATTTAGAACCTTTGTCAAGAAAACACCTCAGTTGAGTGGTAGTCATTTATTATTCCCAAAATCCTAATGGAATTCAATAGAAGCAAAAAAGTTTTAAGACAAGACTGTGAAGTAAAGAAGAAGATGTATTGTCAACCAGTCCACCCACCCAAAAAAATCTTGGGATGTATTGAAAATTGTTAGGAATAATTTAAACCTTTATTCGTAACAAACAATGCTAAATAAAGTATGTACAAGGTGCAGAAAATATTTGAAGGCTCAATAAAAGATACCACCACACCATTCTACTGTATGTATGTTCCATATGAATGAATGGACAGTACATACATACATAGACTATTGATTTGCAATAAAATTCAGACCATTTGGAATGTCTGCTGGTTTGTTGTCTATGTATTATTTCGCGAAAGTATTTACTTGCTTTCACCACTTTCTCTTCTATGAACGTGGTCCGCACTATTCAATGGGGATCTAAAATATAAATACATACAGCATGCATGGATGGTTGGTAGGTAGGTTGGAATGGCAAATATAATTTAGTGTAGTGTGGTTTATTGTGTTCATGATAAGAAAGAGGTGGTTGGTTGGTTGGTGTGGGTTGATACGATCTAAATTCCTGCAGGATGTTGACAATTGCGTCATTTGATTCGTGTATAGATGAAGGATAAATACTTAAATATCAGTAAGTACGGCACCTGCCAAGGAAAGAGAATATTCTATTGAGTTGAGTCATGGGGGAATTTTGAGACAAATCTTGAGGAGAAAGCATTTTGCAGCCAAGTCATGTTTCCGTTTTTAGCTAAAGCAATAATCAACCAAAATGCAAATCTGGTAAAGTTACGTTTCATTAGATTTTATGAGTGATTTAAAAATGTGGCATCTTCTAAACCAAACCAACGCCACCTTATCTAACGCGCAGGCTACTGGTCGTGCTTATCATGCCGAGGGCAAAGTAAACCTTGTCATTACAAAATCCTTTTATGTCATAACTAATTTCACATTTAACTTTATTATTATATCACTTTCTGGATGAAATCTCGTTAATTTCTTCATTTCATCCACATTTATGTTGCAAATCTCGTCTAACTTTTATGATATCAAATGACACATGTAACAACCACCACAAGCCGTACTCTCTCCGAAACACCCATCTCATTACGCAATGAAGCTCAGTTATTGGAATGAGCAGTTTAGTTTGTCGCGTAATGGTCATGTATGTCATAAATGCTCAATTCGTTCGTGAATCAGATTTAGGAAATTCTGACTGGTGGTGATTTGCCCGTACATTTTCTTGATACGCATAAAACTATCCACAAACTAAACCGTCACACATTATTATTATATTATTGCTTGCGTCATTTCCACTATCAGTAAAATAGACAGAAATATATGGAGCAGCACAAAATACTATTACTTACAGCACAAAAATAACTGACAGCACGGAAATGAAGAAGATGTACAAACACGCTGTATTTTATATATGGCAAAGGTTAGATTATGATACAATCGTCTATTAGCGCGTAGCCAGAGGGAAATATGTATAAGCCATATGCAAATAACAATGAACATTCGCCCTGATTAGAATCGTTATCGTTAACCCCGTTCCGCCTTATCTGCATAGACATGAATGAATGAATGAATTAAAGCGATAAGCAGGCAGGCAGGCAGACAAACTTTCTCCATGTTGTAGAGTAGCTACATACACCGATTTAAGCTCAGGTCCATTTCCTGTATACTGACACTGCTCTATTTTTCCCTATGTGCATGCAGACTAACTAACTAACTAACATTGCCGAAATAAATGCCGTTATAAATAAATCTAAAATAACATGATAGCTCCGTAATTGTAATTGTAAATGGAGATAATTGCCAATTTAGTGTAAAATGTGGGAATTGAAGATACTTGTGAGCTTTGACTTTTGGCACAATCTCCACCTGAGGCTTGGCTTGGCTTGGCTGACTTTCTCCTCCGTATTAAATATTTTATGGAAATGAGGTGAGATAGGCGTCGCACATTTAAGCAGACACTTACTTTATTCCAAGAAAGTGGAATAGGTGTGGTGGTGGTGGTGGGAGTAAAAGTGATTACTTGATTACGACGTGCTTTCACCCTTTTTGGGTTTAAGACAAAATTTACAGGCCGTGTTTCTGGGTTAACTAATGTCAGACCAGAAAACTTTGCTGGAAAGGCTGATTCTTTTAAGATGTATGCATCTACCTATATAAAGGACGATGACTTGTTGTTATACCACTTTTTGACGTTAGTTGGTTTGTTACATATATACTTAGATCGAAAAAGCGAAGAAGTTGTACTCGATTGAAGTGGTTCAAGATATTTAAACTTACTTATTAATGACCATATCACATCATACGTTGTTGTTATTAGCTTTCACTAATTTCAAGGCGGCGTTACTTTCCATGTAATTTGGAATCTTACATATGGATGTATGTATGCCCATTTTAGTATGGAAATAAAAATGTCCACTCAAAATGGAATGGACGAACCATTTTGTATTGGAAAAAGGAATAAAAAGAGGACATCAAAACATTCAAAGGATTGCAATTCTGTACGGAAATCAGAATATCATTCATTCATGAATAGTTGTCGTCGTTCGTGTATGTGAATCGTGATAAAAAGCAGATGGACACATACATACATGTACTGGTCAGTATGTATTGCATGGGGCAGGATGGAAATGAGGAAAAGACGACATGACGAAAGAGGAGAAAGTAATCATCATAAAATAAGCTTACAACCAAACCAAACCATCACTCCTCATATCATCACTGAACGAAGCAGTCGGATAAGGTTGTCCTTGCACTTTTTTGGAAATAGCGACACTACTTGAAACATGCCATGTCACCAATACTTTTACTAAATGGAGAAAGTATGGAAAATCAAGGAAGGAGGATTTTTTTCATCTTTGATGTGGTCAAAGAGTCCAGTCAAGACTGACTGGAGTCTTCTTTTTTTTTATTAAACCAAGTTTGATAAAGTTGGTTGTCATCATCTCACACAAGTTTATTTGATAGGGATTTAGGACAGTTGATGATGATGTCTGCAACTCGATCACTCCACTCTTGACCCATCATTCATCCTTCATCAAAAGTGTTTCCCACTTGAACCGAACCGAAATCGTCATTTTTTCTTTATTTACTTGGGATAGTTGGACCTTTGTAGTAAGTATTACTAGATGAGAGAATTGTTTGCGAATTATTTGCACTGTACATACCATATTGCAATATATAAGAATCTGCAGTAGAGATATGCAATCCTATATGTATATAGTGCAGATACTGAAGGATGCAGTAAATCCCTTGAGTCGTGTTTAATTAGAAATATAACTTATTAGCCGTACTTTCACCCAACCTACAATATGATATAATCAAGTGTTTTGATTTTGCTTGTCTCACTTGTGCAAATAAATAAAAGGATCAAGTACATGGAAAAAATCCTCTAGATTAGCAAACTTTAATTAGAATTCGTGGAATTCATTCGCAATAATAATATCTATAAGTATGGGACAGTGTGTTGCCAAATAAATTGTATGTATACATACGTTGAAAGTGAGCATTGTCGAAAACCTGTTTCACAACCATGCGATTAAATTGAATCTGCAAATTGAAAGTTCGCAATGCAAAACCATTATACTTATGCAACAATGACAATAATTATTTTTTTTAATTACTCAAATTTGCATACGATCTAATAATAGATATTCAATTTATTTAATGACACCAACCATGCGTGTTATTGTGATTCTCTTTCCTTCCAGGTGCATCCAAGAATCAAAATCAATTAGACTTTGCCTTTTCTCTGCTTTCACTTCATACATGCATGTCTTTTGAACTAACTGATTCGTGACAACATGTTCCCAGATCGTGTAAATACAATGTCACTCCTAAATCAGTCGTAGCCTTAAAGCAGGTAACTTTTAACCAAATCAAGTTAGCGACATAACATAATAATACAATTTGCCAACCAGTCATCATACATCAAACTGAACTTTGCCCACTGCTCCACTTCACTTACAAACTTTCACCTTCGCAGAGTCTGTCATTTTGATTTGGCTTCTGTTTTCAATTTCAATTCTCTCTCTCTCTGCTTTAATGGGTTTGTTCAATTTCTCGGTTTCAAAAAACAACAAAGTAAAGCAACACAATACGACTTTACTTTACTTTACTCCCAATGTCCCAATTATTCGATTTTTCCTAAAAACCGTGAAATTTTTTACGTCAACCCATTTTCCCGTGAATACGAATCCTTACTAATTCTTTTCTATCAACGATTCATTCAAGCGAGCAAAACAAGTTCTCTTAATCATACTTACTAGAATTTCTATTTACAAATAAAAAATAAAGTGAAAACTTTCTCATTTGCCTTACTTTCTCCAAGCACAGCAAAATAATACGTATAACAACTTTGCATACTTATTACTTATCTCACAAGCAGCTGCGCTTGGTTTGGTTGTTGCTTTCTTTTCTTTTATTTTGCTTTTTTTTTGTTTGTTACATATACAATTGACTCTATTCTGTCTGTCCTGTCTTCAAGCTACTTTTTTGCCTTCTTTTAGACAGTTTTAGACAAAGACTTCAACCACCGAGAAAAAGTATCGTATAATACAAAAATATTCGTATATATACAACATCATAAAATAATTTTCGATAAACAGTCCAACTTTAAATGCAAAGCACGCTCACGCCTGACTTTCTCATCTTGGTTCGTCCATGTTTAAAACAAGTTCTTAAAAATATTTAATACAAATCCTGTAAAAGTCGACTACTTACTCACTCCCCAGTGCAGTAGTACAGGGAAATTGTGTATACCAAACTTTTGAATTAATACCGTGGTGCCTGCTTTGTTTTTATTTTCTTTCCAAAAACTTTGATACTTTTACTTTACTGTACTTATCTACGTGCAAATCTTGGAAGCAGCAGCAGCATCATTCTGAATAAGAAATATCTAAGTAAGCGAGATAAACCAACCATCGCATAAGAAGAAGATTAGCATCGCAAGTGCCAAACTTTGTTGAGATCAAGAAGTAAGTACTTGCCTCCAAAAGCCATCAATAAGCAAGATTGTATGTATATAAAGTTTGCCCAGGAGCAAAACAGCAGCAAAATCATCCGAATTTTGTGTATGAGAGAATTATTCCGTCAGAATTTGTTTATTTTCATAAATGTTCATTTATTGTTGCATATATGTTATTTTTTATGAAGAAGAATTCTTCATTTCTCTTTTTTTTACACCGAGAGAAAGAAATTCTCAATTCTCCTCAACCCATTTACTTTAAGTAAGTGACTTTTTCACTTTTAGCGTGTTGGATTTTTTATGGATGGGATATTAGAACCATTACTCAAGTTATGACCAGTTCGTGTTTATGATCACTCGATTCAATCCAATCCAATCTTAGGTCTGGTGGGGAAAGTAAGTACGGTACATTCAGGGATTGGATAGGATAGCACTTCTCCTGTGGGTGTGTATGAATTATTAGTACGAAACGAAAAGACTGCTGCTTTCACCTCCAATTCCTATCTTAATATCGCCTATCAACCAACGCTATAAAGGGATGTACTTTACCTTACCTTTTATTGCAAAGTTTAAGTTGCTTCTTAAATTGAGTGGTGTGGTCCATCTGCTAGAATTTCCCTTGTTGGAGATTCCATGCCCAATTTGCGCAAGATAATAAACGATTAAGTACATTTGATGAAATCCCCTTGAGATGATGTGGTCAAAGATCACGTATTTGATTTTTAAAACGAACATGTTTTTTTTATCAACGGGTAGATAGAAATGCTTGTCGAAAATCTACAATTTACGACATCCTGCCATCCAATCCAATCCAGCCTTGCTTTGCTGGTCAGTAGAAGTAAAGTAAAGTTGGTTAGTTTTTTCATTCATCCGTTACATTTTTATGATTTAGTTGATCTAAACCCCGAATATCCGAATGAAACCGGCAACAATAAATGTTCGCACATAAAATTCTGATACGGATCGCATACATGCATAAAATTCCCAGTTGAAGTAACCAATCTGAAACGAATTGAATATTCTGTTTCGGATGAAAAATTGGCAAAAAAATATTACATCTCTTTTTATTATGGCGAAATTCCAGCCGTTTCAAGTACAGGAGAATACTATGCAATACAAAATTTAGTACTGGATTGGATCTTGTCTTCATAAAGTTGTTCTTTTGTTGCATAAATTAAGTGGGGAAATTGTATCTGCCAACTAAGTAGATAAAACCCATTCTTGACGTAAACGTGGTTTAGTGAATATTGAATTGTATGTATCTATAATTTTGTGATAGAATAGCACATAAATAATTGAATCATGGGCAAGAATAAGAAGAATAATCTCAAAATCTTGGCAAATGCAAGAATAGCATTTGAATTTCTTCAGAAAATGGATTACAAATGGATGGGAAAGTATATTTCTTCTTGCCAAGTGAGATTTTGCCGGATGAGACAGGTACTTGGGAAGTTTGTCTTAAGAAGAAGAATGTCAGTGGTGGTTTGGTTGTATTCTTTGAAAGCTTTGATTTATTAAAGATTCTATTTCTGATTCCTTAGCTGCTCTCTTTAGCTCGAAAAATAAGTGATTCTCTTCGGTTTTGTTGTCATCAAGAGTTGAGATGAGTTATGAAACCACACCAAATATCTGTAGTCTGTATGTGCTGTGCGTATATACGTGAAATCGATCCGATTCAGAAGAAGAATCTAGATTATTATTTCTTTCTTTCTTTCTTTTCTATACTTGATCCAATCTCGTGATGAGACGATATGATATGATATTGCTGGCAGGGAGAAGAAGAAGAGATAGAATCAGAGAGAATTGTTGTGTCTTTATTCTTCAGTATCAAATTGTAGCGTATCAATCATCTCACCGAATAAAGTTGCAATAATGCAATCAATATATAAGATAAGGAGAAGAAAGATGTGACGTGTATGAAATTGCAGAAGTCCGCAATTATCAGATTTAATAAGACAGAGGAAGAAGAATGTCAGCTATATAGGACGGGACAGTTAGCAATGTTGTTGTTTTGTTACCAGCTTTTACTGTCCAGTCCTGCGTACAAACTTGTAAAGAAACTATTTTGAAGGAAGTAATTAATCACAATCCAAATGAAAGTTGACAGGGTAGGAAAGCCGTCATTAACGAGTTTAAGCATTTCGTTGATGTTGGTGGTGGTAGTGGTGCCGTGTCAGTAGAAGAAAGGACAGGACAGGCAGGAGGAAAAGTAAGATTGATTAGGCCGACAATAATTTTGTTGTGATTCAGATTTTATGAATTTTGCAATACAATGGTTATAAAAGTTGACATCAAACAAAGCAAAGCAAGGCCTATTGATTAGCTAAAGTTGCAGAGAAAATAAAGAACGAAGAAATAATAATAATTCATTTTGTAATAACAGAACAACCAACCTTGAGACTTACAAAAGTAATAGTTTAGTTTTTGATCACACAAGTGCAATAATAAACAAACAAACAGGATTTGAAGAACAAGTAATGTTGAATAATATGCCTGCACTTGTCCTGTAGCACAGTGTGAGTCTAAGTGCAGAAGGAAATGGGTGCCGAGGAGAGAAATTTATGTCTTTCTTGTGCAAAAGAGAAAGCCAAGCTAGCGACTTTCTCCTTAGAGAATGCACACGAAATAAGCAATGTATACAGTCCAGCTCAGTGAAAGAATTGAATGAGAGTAGAGGATCCCAGTAAATTGGGAGTGATCTCTTCAAGCTTATTTAATTTACACGAAAATGGAGAACAAGAAGAATTTGCTGGAGTAAAGACACTGTTGCAGGAAACGAATAAAGTCTGAAATGCATGTTTTCCTTTCCTTTTGCCCCATATATTTCTGGTTCATAAGACATTGCTTGTTTTACACAAGGAGGACGCATTCTCCTTCTAGTATTTATTTATTAGCCAAAGTGCAACAGCTAGCTGCACTGCAGTTGCACCAAATAAATAAATGAAAGCAATTGAATAAATTGCTTGCTTGGTCCAGATTCCAAAATGAATGAAGGAAAACAATGCAATTATTGTTTTCTTGGAGTGGCGGGCACTGCAGAGAAAGCAAGTTATGTAGTGGTGGTAGCGCTTTCTCTTTTTTTCCGGAAATGCCTTCACTGGTACTGTGATGTACTGTATTTTAGTATGTAATGTGTATTGTAGTTATATGTAAGCACTGCTGCAAGATTAGAGATGATGTTACTTTGCTGTACTTTTGGTATATGTAAGTAAAAATAAGAAGTGAGAAAGGAAGGCACTAAGTTCCCATTATAATTTGAGACTGATAAATGGCTCCTTTCCTTCTACTTCAAGTGCCCATGAAATTGGATCTTCTTTCACGTCAAGCAAGTTTCACCCGACATGGTATATGTACTTATGTATGATACGATACAACAGGGTCTGTAGTAACTTTCTTCTATTATTGGGGAAGGACATTATGTCCCACTGGACTGGGCCGGCTCTTTCTTGTCATGTTTATTGTGTGAAGTAGCAAAGCAAGTTTCGTGGACTGGGCTGGACACTTGTAAACACTTCTTTTTTTATTTCTTGTTGATTTTCCGAAATGATTGGACGAAGGTTTGAGACCTGTATATTAACCGGTATATATGTTCCATTTAAGAGAATTTTTAGAGCTTCCTTCATGCGCAAGTTGATATTTCCTGAGGAATTTCTAGCATCACTCAGATTTCTGTAGAATGCATGTAATGCAATGTGATTATGTAGGTATGCGGAATTACCTAGAAGATGATGATGATGACGACGATGAAATTTTTTACTCTGTAGAATTTTTAGAAAGAAGATGATGGATTGCATTTTTGATGCTGAAGGTAGGGTATACATAATACATATATCTGAGGGAGAAAAAATATCACTACTTATAATTGTAAGGTAATATTTTGAGGTAACAGATTTCTGCAGAAAAGCACATCTTTTTTTCCTTTCCTGAAAGAAAGTATGTCATGTTTTTCCTCCTTATGCTAAGTTTTGTTACAAACGAAACTGGAGAAAAATTCCATTCAACTTTTTTTACCAAGTGTGTTTTAATTACTGGTGGTATGGTGTGAAGCATGTCTTTCTTGTTTGCTTTTCTGGTTTGTTAAAACGGAAGTGGGTGGAAGAGAGTAGAGAGTGTATGTGTGCACCTGCTCTGTACTTAAGACTAAAATAAAAGCAAATATTTGATTCCGTCTGAGTTAAGCTGATTTTTATACAGGGGAAGCAAACAGTAAAAAGTGGCTAAAGGAAAAATTCTATATATTTATGAAAGTCAGCCAGCCAGCCAATGCGTTTTCCAATTCCATTCAAGTTGTTAGTGAACTTTTAAGTACATATATTTTACATACATACACTATTTGGTGTGTTTGCAACATGGACGAAAATTTGTTGAAAGTGTCTCAAAATCAGACAACAAATAAATTAAGGATTTAAGGATAGAAAGCAGGGCATTTCTCTTCTCCACAAATATGCCAGTTGTGGTTTGGTTGGCTGTCTTGTGTAGAGAGCTGATGGAATGCAATTAGTGCAGGGATTTGATTACATAATAACTTTCACAGTAATCACCACAAACAACTACTACTATGAAATCAAGTCCATGTCCTCCGTCTTATTAATTAATCACAATGAATAATTAATGCAAACAAATTAAAAATGGAATGAATTTTGAGCCTGCAATAAAAACATGTTTGCACGACACTGACAAAAACATTTAATTTCATATAATCTCCATCTCAAGAAATAAGTAAATAAATTAACTTCTAGAGAATCTTGCATATTTGTTATGCACTCAAATAGAATGGAAACAGTAATCCTTTTCTTACAGACCACCACCACATTAAGTTGAGAAGTTGTCAAATTAATTGCGTAATTTAATATTTAAGCAGGTTAACTGATACATATATGCATATAAGGATCTTCCTCTGGATAGGATAACATTCATCATAATTAAATCCATCTTCATTTCATCATGACACACTTCTAAACCAGATACTCCAGTTTGCAGTACTTCTGTTAGCGTGGTGTGTGTTCTGCTGATTCTATTGATGGTTTAACTTACTTTAATTTTATTATTTAAGCTGCTATGTATAACTACCCATATACATACTTAACTGATGTGACAAGATGAGATTGAAATTATTAAACTTATTGGACTGCAAATGTCAGCTGAGTGTCAATTGTTTGTTTGTGTAAACAAACTTTTTAGCCGTGCTTGTTTGACTGTGATTAAGATTCCTGTATGTTGTATAATTTACCTACGATACGATGTAATACACAATGTTGTCGTGTTAAGAAGATTGCCAAGTTTTCATTAAATTCTTCACATTTTATAAAAAATTAACATATTTTTAACATTTGTCAATTTCAGAACATGACTTGAGAACCGAAAACTACTCAACTCAACATTTTGCATTAAAATTGCATTAACTTTGAATTAAACTTTCTTTCTGTCACCACCAACCATAAAAATGAACGAATCTCACTTTCTCCTCACCGTGGATCAACACCTTCACCACTACACTCAAGAAATGATGGCAAATTGTTCCCGAGTTGATCCAAACTCCACATATTTCCATGAAAATAATTGCTCCATCTTCCCCCTACTTGAACCCTTACCTAGTCAACCATGGTGGATTCATATGATTGTACAAATTCTGTATGGGATTGTCTGCTGTGTTGGATTATGTGGAAATTCATTGGTTATCTATGTCGTCGTCCGCTTCTCCAAGATGCAGACCGTTACTAATCTCTACATTGTCAATTTGGCTATTGCAGATGAGGTACATAAGTTTGTCTCATTATTTAGAACACACCACCACAATTTTGACACATATTTACTTAAACACCTCTGCTCATTTATTATTTAAAGTGTTTCCTCGTCGGCATTCCTTTTCTCATGACGACTATTGGGCTGGGGTATTGGCCGTTTGGTAACATAGTTTGCAAGGCGTACTTCACTTCTACCTCCATCAATCAAATCACAAGCTCCATGTTTCTTCTCATCATGTCGGCTGACAGGTAAGTAGTACTATTTATGTACATTATGATGAAGTGAAAGCATAATAATAATACAGATACTTAATCTATGTCAGTCTAGAAAATATATTTATGTGTTATATAACACCTTATGTATGCAAGATCTTAATAGCGTGTGGGTGGATTCAGATTAATATTCCATACGTTCTTTCTTTTCATAACGAGATTTCAAGAAAATGACGAAAGAACGTGTAAATATGTTTTTCCTGGTAGAGAATTGTGCTTTTATGGAATCTTATTATAAAAATATGTAGGTGTTCTACGAAAGTCGTGATTCACGCCGATAATAACGAAACCTAAGTAGTATGTTTATAGCTCAGATTTTAATAATAAAAAAACTTTCACTATTCAATTCAACAGCAATAAGAGAGAGCAACTGTGAAGTGAAATGAAAATGAGTGAAGTCATTCATGTCTCTTTTTCTCTCTGAATTCAACTCTTGTGTACTTTTTTTCGCATCTCAAACTCGACTTGACTTTCTCCCTCACTTTCTCTCTCTGCATTCAATCAACTAAGAAAAGTGCCAAAACCAACATTTATTTAACATGAGAATGGAAGAAGAAAGTCGAATAAAAATGAGAAGCTCTCTTCTTTTCTTCTGTTTTGGATGACTGGTTGGTGTTGGAGGAACAGACCAGAAAAAAATGGGAAAAGAAGAGTTGTGTGAGAGGTAGTAGGAATAAAATAAGGAACAAAAGGGGTGAAAGTGGTTTTATGAAAAATATGGCATGGCATCACATCACATCATATTCTATTACATACGAATACATTGCTCTGCATTGCATTTTGCTGTGCTCTGTTCTGCTTCTTCTTCTTCTTCACAATATATGGGCAACTAACTATACATGCATGCTGGTTGCCCGTAATAACTTAGGAGTAGCACTTGGCACATTGTTATCTCCTTAAATTGCCTTTTATTAAACGAGTTTCCCCAGAGAGAGAGAAAGCGAGCCAAGAGTGTCTGCTGGTATGGTATATTCGTATGCATAGTGTACTCGTATATAGCTGGGTTGAATTTTTAAGATGAGACGAGATGATTCTTGTACTTGAACATTTCTCTGGATTAATGCAATAACAAGTAGAAGTAGCATATATATTGCAAAACGTGGACAATTTATGTCACTTTAAAAGATGACACGTTTTTCTTGGTATAACTAAATGAGAAGTTATTAGTTTATACTCAATGAGTTGAGTCTTTTTGAATGATATCTGTCTTCTTTAAGCGTACAATGTATCTTACAAAATTATGAGCTTATTTTGAATTATTAATTTTGTTGAAATTGGTTATTTAATAATTCAACTTTCGCCATCATGTTCAACTTTCACCAAAGCAATAAGGGACCCCATATTATGAATATACAAATTTAATTAAATGTAATTACAAATTTTGAATATTTATATGTTTGTCTTTAACGATTATTTGCAGATATTTGGCAGTGTGCCATCCAATCAGCGCTCCGAAATGGAGGACACCGTTGATTGCAAAATTCGTGGCTCTCACCGCTTGGACTTTATCTGCTTTGATTATGGTGCCCATTTACATGTATGCAAACACTCTGGAAATTGACAACAAAGTAAGTAAATAAATTTTGACAAATATGAAGTAAAACAATACGTTTGAAGTCGGTCAGGATGTGGTTGGTTGATTATTGACAAAGCAAATTAAATGCAGGGATGCATACATTCATACAAGCAAATCAACAAATCCAAGGTAAAAGAGGAAGTTATCATCATCGTCACCACCAAAAAGTTGCAAAATTGTGGAACTTTCTCCGTGTCTAAAATGCAACGCAATTCGCAACAAATACATTTTTACAGACAGAACTAAATACAATGAAGTGCCTCAAACTCTAAAAAGTTTGACTGATTTGAAGCACTTTCTCTCTAAAAGTTGGGATTTAAGGGAGAGAGAGAAAGCACTTTACTTTTACTTTAATAATGTAGAATTTGATCAAGCATGATGGCATCACATATAATGGAGAAGGACCAGCAAATCTCATTAAAAACGAGCAGTAATTATGATAAGTGCGTCCAGATGATGTTAAATTCTGATCAAAGGAGAAGATGGCCTTCTTTTTGGGCTATATTCGATTAAAAAATAATTAGGGCAGATTAAATTGCAAGCTCTATAAAGTTTCATTATATAAGGCGAAGTTGTCAGTTATTTGATGTCGTCCTATATACATAGGTGGACTACGGACTGAATAGAAACGTCGGAACACTACTTTTGCGACAGAAAAACTTTCACTGCCTCCGATCTGCCTCTTCATGACTGGTTTTACGTCTTCGTGCTGCCAACCTAAATTTTATGATTGGCCACATAACATTCATTTCATGTCGGAAGAATGATGCGTCCGTCCGCATCTGTCCTTCGGTTATATTCGATCATCTTGTGTCCCTTGCTAAAATTCTGGAAAAACGGTAGTGGTGTGGTTGGTTTATACCCCTTTGTGGAAAAGGGACAAGGAAATGAAACGACAAGACGAGAAGATAAACGCAGATTGTCGGAATGCGCGACAATTCCTCCAGCCAGTCCAGTCCGGATGTGGTGTGTTGTATGTAGGCTTGCTTCTTCTTCCATCTTTATCCACGTAAAAGTTTTATTGCTGGAATTGCAATAAAGTGACATGACATGGGTATGTCATACCGAACCGAACATTGTCATATATATTTGTGTGGAATGAAATGAGATGAGAAATCGAATCGGTAGGTCAGTCATCTAGCGAAGCAACCGACGTGCATTATTATTGCATTCCTCTCATTGGCAAAAGAGAGAATTTCTAATATCGCTCTGTTGACAGTGACACGCAATTCAGGAAACAGGACGGTTATTACATGGTGTTAATGCTTTTCAGATAAACTGCAACATTTTTTGGCCAAGCTCGGAAACATGGACGGGAGAGTCAATCTTTATCGTGTACTCATTCATCATCAGCTTTGCGGTAATACAGAACACAAAATTGTAGAAAATTAAAAAATTGCAAATACTGCGAATTTATTACAAATTTGAATCTTCAGGTCCCACTCACTCTTATCATGGTCTTCTACGTGTTTGTCATTCTCAAATTGAAGACTGTTGGTCCAAAACGGCGTCCACCGGTTCCATCCAGTCAGAATTTACAGGCATCCTCAACCCCGACAACAATTGCTCTAACTGATAGGAAACATTCATCTGATCCGGTTCCACCACCAGCCCCATTGGTCAACCATCTGACACCGCAACAAGCATCGCGAGCCAGGGATAGGAAGAGGTCACACCGGAAAGTGACAAAGTTGGTACTGACCGTGATCACAGTCTATTTCATTTGCTGGGCGCCATACTGGGGAACACAGGTATAATATCGAGGATGTCTTTATTAATGAAATGACGATAATACCTCTATTTTTTGAGTTATCAATATTCTCTGTGCATTTTTTTAAGATGGCCCTGATTTTCATGCCCCACGACTCCAATCATTCCGAGACCATGTTGACTCTATTCCTTCTTGCTGGCTGTTTCTCATACTCCAATTCGTAAGTAGTGCATACCTACATGCACGATTATTTCAACATTTCATCTTTTTTCATGGTCGAATCACTTTCTTTCCAGCACAATGAATCCAATCTTGTACGCATTTCTGTCGGACAACTTTAAAAAGAGTTTCCTCAAGGCGTGTACCTGCGCTAAAGGACAGGTGTGTTTTAAATCTATGATAATTTAGAAAACCTTAGAATTGAAACAATCAGCAAGCGCATATACCAACCAACCCGCCAACTGTGGGTGACATTAGCATTACTTTTGATTGAGTTGCTCTCAAATGCTTTGTTTGTCGCGGTCAGTAATAACGTTCATTAATTTGGTTGTTTGTTAACTGGTTGCTGGTGTATTGTTGGTTAACTTAACTCTACTAGACAAGTTTTTTGAAACCTGTATTAAAATAAGGGTACTGAATAATTGTGTAACTTATCACGATAACAATTAACTACGTAACATGCTGTCTAATCTAATGAGAAGATATTAAGACAAACAACTCAACTTTTCCTTCAGACAACAATTATGAATATTTGATTTAAGATGCCTTACAAGATTGCAAGGGGATAATTTAAAGCTTTTTTGCTTCTATTTACCCAATTATAGCATGAAGTGACCTGTTTGTTTGTATTTACTTATTCTGTTTATTTTTACACGTAAATTGCTTGCGATGACAGCATACAGCACCCATTCGAGAGGGCCGCTTTATCTGTTTGCTATCTCTGGCTGATATAAAGTCGCATAAGAACATCAAAATCCATACCATATAAATGATGTAACTGTTTTTTTGCTCAATAATTTTACTAATGCGGCTGAGGCTGGCACTTAACGTTATCGTTTTGTGGCTGAATAAATGTTAATGCATATGCGTCAGTCCAGAAAGAAAGTCTAACAAATTGATGGCAAGCTATCTAGTCATCGGATACAAGAATTGACATTATAGTGATCATTTTCCGATAATAATAGCAATTGTACATTTTTCGCACAACGTGTATCCTTTTTTTTAGGAAAGTTTGCACAAAATGGGTCATTTGCCCCATAAACTCTTAGTTTTGATGAACAAATGCTTTTAAACAAGTGAAAACCGTAACTTGCGTCACAGTAAAAGTCTGGAACGACAACTTTCTAGTGAGATTTGCATGATATGACCCAGAGATATTTTTATCGTTTGGTCATACACTATAGACCAATTTCAACCGGACAAGAAAGTTAACATTGGTTGTCTGCTAATTAAAAAAATTCAGTAACAGCT
>JAQFZJ010000807.1:0-16650 GCA_034695645.1 Folsomia fimetaria
CAGGGGCACAACATATCAAAAATTCAGCCAAATCCACTCGTAGGCCATTTTGCCATGCTTTGTGTGCCATGTCCTTTAGTAACTTTCACACACAATGACACTTGAATGATCTATCAACTTGTACGGACTTAATGCATAATGGCACTTATTCACTTTTACTACATAATTAATAATTAGTAGATAATATTGCTTGTCAAACATTTACACTAGCACTTGGACTAATATTACACTCTTTATTAAATGAAGGAATTAAATAGATATTGTTACATAATCAAATTGTAATTCTCTGTTGACATAAAATAATAACAACGTGACAACTTTGAGCAGAAAAAACGAGACGCACGTGGACGGAAGAAATGAACCAGTTTATTTTGACTGATCTCGCCGCTGTGTCCACTGTACAAAATCACCACTACTTTTACAGTCTCCCCCTGACACACCCACATCAAATATTATTATAGGTTTCATTGGTTTATGGACAGTTGAATATTTTGAATAAGTTAGTGCATTGACTAATTTGTTAATGTTTATATTTGCCTTGATATTTGAGATAGAAAGTCGTGTTATAGTTAATAGTTACCTGGGTTCTTTGTTTACTTAATGTCGTGATAAAATACATATTAATAGTCGATTGGTGTTTGGTTTATGGTTGAATTTTGGCAATATTTGGATTTGCAGTGTTATGTGCGTGCTTATTATTGTCAAACAATATTTCTGTAGTATTCGATTTTATTTGAATGCCATCATTTTACTCATCTTAAGTAAACAAGGGAAGAAAAGGTAGTTGTATACATGCAAAATATGTATTTACTGCAAAACTTGCATATTCAAAAATCTACATAAAAGTCAGGTCTTTCTTCCATTTGACACCATCAACCATAAGAATAAAAACGTGGACAAACATCAAATTATTTAACCAAATGCATTTATCGGAAGCATTTATCGTTAACAAAAGTCTTATCACAAAAATGTCTTGTATTATTAATATTCCTCTCTTCAAGTTATGTGCTTTACTTACATTAATGGTTATCGAATTTTAGAGCCATTGTTCACGATGGATTTGTCGTTACTTCAATCAGAAAAGATTGGAATTTATTAAATCATTCATGGAGCACCTGTCAAATGGCGAATATATATACCTAGGTACATTACATACAGACCTTAAACCAAGTTACGAGCATATATTTATTTATAGAAGTAAGTAATCGATTTCTGGAAATGTGTAGTCCACAAATTCCATTTCGACAACGCAATAAATTGATTTATCTGTAATGAAGAATGCAGTATTTTCGCAAACTAAATTCGCAAAGGACAGCTTTTTCCATATCAGTCAACATTCAGTTTAAAAAAATCATTGCAAATTTAATGCCATGGACGGAAGCGCCGCGTGGTATTATGCTCAATATTATGCTCAGACTTTCTCTTCTAAAATCACCATAAACAAATTGAGCCATGCATGTATGTGACCAACTACTTTTACGCTTATTTATTTTATCCGAGTGAACTGCTCTGTGAAAACTTTTGTTTTGTAAGTCCTTGGAATCAATGAGGGAAAAATTGTGTCAAGATTTTGCACATTTAACTTTATGGTATCAAACTATTTATGTATTTATACAAGGAGAAAGTTTGTGTAGTTACAGATACAGATATATTCATATATGTATAAGCAGTAATTATATATATGCAAGTTATTCCAATAAGACAGTAGTGTCAACCGTAGAGTTCAAGTTTTCACTTGTTTGACTTCATTTCGCAACATCCATATAATTTTATCTCTTCTTTCTGGTTCACTGATGGAAAACAATGAATGCAAAATTGGTTTCATTTCTATTTCTTCAAAGTAAAAGACGAAGAAATTGTGCAAAGTTTCAAATGACATTTTCTTTTGATTATTTAAATTCAAGCGTTTGAGGACTGAAGCCCATTTTTATTGCGTGTTTAAATATCTAAATAAAACGTATTAGATGTAGCAAAAAATATTTATTTATAAATTCTCGACGATCGTTAATCTTAATGGGAGGTATAGAAAATTCTAAGAAAGTGATTTTCTATACAATAAGCCGAAGAATCCACTAATGGGCGAACGTCATCCACTTTGTGTGCACTTAATTTGTTCCGTGTTTACAAAACTTTGTTAAAATAAGTTTCATGAAATAATCTCCTTTTGTCAAAATTGCGAAATCTAAGAGAAACTTAAGTTCTCATGGTTTGTTGGTCACTGTTGTGAGCAAAGTTTGTATAATTTCTTAGTCAGGAAATTTGATGCCTAATATTTTACTGGAAAGTTGTGTGTTGAATTGGTTTGGTGGATTGACTTACTTTCTACGTTGACTCATCAATTAACCTCTTCTCTTACAGAAGTTTTGGCCTTCTTTATTTTGTGAAAAGGATCCGGGACAGAACCGTTTCATAAATTCGCAACATTTTATGACTATTTGCAAGTAATCTAAAAATTGTGGACATTCTAGATATTGAAAAATCTCTGATACATATAAACGTAGATCCTTGACCACTCCCACATACCAGGTCAAAATCACAACCTAATTTATCCTCACCTGAAAACAGACTGAATTTTACTACATAACGTTGCAACTGTAAAAGTAAAACTGTAACAGTAAAAGTTTTATGTCAGTTACGTTTATTTTTTAAATTTATAAATTGCATGAATAAATAGATTATGTCATTCGGTGAAAGTGTAGTACACTCAATTCAAAACAATGTGAAATGTCACTATATTACGAGTTTGGACCACACCTCTGCGGGGGTGTGACAGATATGACTGACATTACTACTTCCATCAATAAAAATCAAAATTCAATCATTGAAAAGTAAACGACTCAATCATACAATAGTTAAGAAGCTGTATGTCAATGTGCTGTCACACCCATTGAGGTGAAGGTGTGGCCAAAATTATGTTAATGACAGTACTACATACTTAGCAGTGCAAGGAATAATGCATACTTATTACTTCATTGAAAGGCAAATTGAATCTACTGATGTATTTAATTTATGGATATAAAAATAAACTCAGGTCAGATCTGATTCAAAGAAAAACTTATGTTTATCAAAATATATTTCGAATTATAATACAAATGATATTATGCGTGCATTTAATATTTTTGAAACGTACCTTACATCCTAATGTATCCTAATGAGAATACATTTTAATTAAATTTATGCCAAAAATTAATCCTGTTGGCATAAAAGGTGAGCAGTTTGGAATACTTTTGTTCAATAGTCGATAAATCAGGTCCTCAGAACAAATATGGGTCATATTCCACACCCCTTTAGAGTATGTGAATGAATATTAAGTAATTAGTGTTGATACACAATTTATTAAAACAAGAAATACAGTTGTATCAAATTAACCAAATTTATTCAACAAACAGAATTTATGTTATTACGGGAGAAAACGTTTCTCAATGAAATTTCCTTCTCGAGCGATTAAAAGATACGAGCTCAAGTCTGTCAAACTGTTTATTAGAGCCAAGAAGGTAAATTTTTCCTCTTTATCACAATAAAGAACTAACAGGTTGTCCCCCTTTTACAACAAAAATAGTTGTGTAATTTTCATAATGGATGAAACAGTATACAACATAAACAAACAGCGTCATATTCATGGCGTGATACTGCTGACATATAAATTTGTGCCAAAATAAGTGCTCAACACTTAGGCTAATGGATCACATGTGAGATAATTGAGACATGAAAATGAAAAATGGTTTCGGAAGTGGCAAGTTGTAGTAAATCCTGTCAGTTTGTAGATATTTTTGACTCTGAGAAATTAATCACGAGTCACGGATAAGCCCGGAAACGGAGAATTTTCCAGTTCGTAAGCATTTCAAATGACTAAAGATTATGAAGAAGAATGCAGGTCCCCATTTTCTGGTCCTTCCTTCCTTGCACTGTCTCTTACTTTCAAAGACAGATATCAAGGAAAGTAAGGAAGAATGCATTTTTTGAAGAATATCAACTAAACAAAAAAACAACTAAACAAACACTAAGCAAAAAAAGCATTATTATGAAGCCGCTGCTGGTCTGGTACTGAAGATGCAGAGTAAAAAGAAAGCTGTTTCTACACTACATTTTCTTTCACGGCCTATTTCATATTGTTATCGGGTGACTAGAATAGCGAGTCAATAGGACATTTTTTACAACAGTAAAAAAACAAAAATCTGTTTTCTCAGAGTGCGATGCATTTGCCAACAAAGATTTGGAAGATTTGGGTCAGGAACAGGGGAGAAAAACTAAAAATGTGTTGCAGAATGTTGGTTGGTTGGACCGTTGTTTTGGTGTCGTATATACATAAATACGGAACAATGTGTCAGGGTCTCCCTTTCTTTCCTTGTCGAGCACATTTAACCTCGTTCTTCGGTTGTTGTTGGACGTTTCAGGCAATTCTAACGTTATTCTCACTTTGCCCCGGGGGTGTGGTCGGGGTTAAATTAGAAGCCCCCTCATCCCAACCCACTCCCACCTAGGCAGGGGGTGGTTCTAGACTCTCATTATATGTATATCTGTCGATTAAAGATTTGATTATATTAAGAATGGTGAATATATTGACCCCTCACTCTAAAGGGGTGTGACCTGTGACACTATTGTTTGTTCCTAAAAGTCAGTCAGGTCCTAATTTATCAATACCTGAAAACAGAACTCAATAAATTATCAAAGTTTTCTAATACAAAGACATTTTCTTAAAAATACTAGCAAAACTGAGTATCTCCGATGTCGAATCAAGTTTATTTTGACGTACATAAATTGAAGTAATAAGTAGGTAGATCTTGATATTGTTCCGTCTTGTAAGTATTTACATTACAATATTCCCGATTGCCGATTGTGCTGTAATTTAACATGACGTATTGGTATATTAACATGTTACGAACGACCACACCTCGGAGGGGGTGTAACATTTATGTACTAATATAAAAAATGAACATTTGAGTCATTGAAAAGTAAACGACCCAACCAAAACATATATTGGAAGCTATATGTAAATGCGGTGTCACACCACCTGAGAGGAGGTGTGGTTTCACCTGCGTTAATGACAACATATTTAGCAGTGTTAGGAATAATGTATTGCTTACTACTTCGTTGAAGGCATGCTCATCTACTTATTTATTTTATTTATTAATATCAAAATAAACTCAGTTCGGCATTGACGATTCACATTTTGCAACAGTTTTGAGTAAATTTTTGTCTTGATAAACTTTTATAACTTTGTAACTTACAAATTGGAAGCTCCGTTTTCTAGTATTGATAAATTAGGTCTAGTGTCACTTTTAGGAACAAAGATGGGTGTCATAGGTCACACCCCTTAAAAATGGGGGTCAAAGATAAAAAAATTTAGTTGATATTTACCATTTACGGCACAATCAAATGGATGTTAATCGAAAGATATGCCGAATTATAATCCCAAACGAGAGCTGAACCACCCCCAAACCGATTCATATTGTTCACATTGAAAAATATTGCCATTATTCAAGTGATGAAACATTTATACTGAGAATAGTAAAAAGATACATCATTCCTACCCTATTATTTACAGAAGCTGATGATTGTTGGAAATTTAGATAAATTTAATTCAAATGGGATGATGAAGAAATTTTGAACACAATTTGCGTCTTTCATCTCAACAACCATACAACCATAACAAGGAGCTGAAACGGAAACCTTTAGTTCTTCCCAGTAATTTAGTAGAAAATTAAACAAAAGCAAAACTCATTCTCTGAAATGTTTTGCGTTGTTGATGACAAATTTCGAATTTGCTAGAATTTCTAATTCATTCTGCCTCAGGAACATATGTCAAGCACTACACCATCACTACATACAATCCCAACATACAACACATTTCATGGAATTGGCTGCAAAAACAAGGACAATGATCTACGCATAACCCTTTATTTTTAGCATAAAACATATCGACACTATTATTCACCTTGTAGATACCTTAATTTATTTGGAGGGGCTCGTCTACATTGTGTATCTTATCAAGGTTTTGCCAAACTCAAGAATGAACCTTCCTCCCTAAGGGGTATTTGATAGCGCTTATTCTGTAGTTTATAAAATGCATAGCTACATAGAATTCCAAACCCTTGTTGAAACTAGTTTTCCCTTCTCCTTCACCTCAGGAAATGTCTTGAAATTTCCGGTGAAAGCGATTCCAGAAGAATATAAGGGGATGGCATCGCATGGCTGTATATATACAATACTGTGCTGGCATCATATCATCGTCATCATGGGTGAGACTGGCCTGGCACCCTCGGAATAAGGATGAGATGCAGGGAATGATTTTTATTGTCTCAATTGCCTCACTTCCTTCCGTCTGGTTGATTTTCACATCCAGAGAGAATCTAGACTTGCAATCCAAACAGTTCCCACCACCAGCACTTGAGTATCTATGAGCACTTGTGGTGGTACGTACTGAGGACGAAGACGACGAAGAAGATGATATTCCATAGCTTCTCAGTGTGGAGACAATTGAAATCCATATCCCGAGGGTTTTGATCCTCCACATTCAAAGCGACCAGAAACTAATCAGCTCATCTTGAAACGAAACTAAAGTTTGCATTTCTTGTTTGATCTCAGTCCATCCATTCCCATTGATGCACCCTACCACGCCCGTTTCTTTCTCTACAACTTTCTCTTAGTCTTATTGACAATTTCAAGTTTGTGTATGCACACTGAATCAAGAATTTCGAGATAAGACGACTCGAAAAAAACTTTTTAACTATTTCTGTTGTAGGCATGCAGAGAACTTTCTATTTCAAGAGTGACCCACAGATTCAATGTTAAGTGAGTGAGGTATTAATAGGAATTGTTTGTAAATCAGACACGAAGCACTTCTACATTTATTTCAAAGATCAAATACGATTTCAACCAGGATGCGTGATTGGAGCGTAATACGTAATTGTGACATCCGTTTGATGTAATAAGAAAACACAAATCAATTAGTGTCAATGATTACTTTTACTCCAGTGTGAACTTCTCACACTTCATACACCAAATAATCAGTTTTCATTGCTTATAGTTTTATAACATCACTTCATCCTAAAAAGATATAACCCTTACTTATTGCGCTTACTGCATTCAATTCCTGGTTGAGAAATCCGAGTGCGGGTGGATCAGAAATCTCTGCTGAATTTTTGGTCATTGCCGACAGCAAGTTTTGTTTGGTACACAAGATGTGGTGGTAGCGGTTGGGCTAAAAATAAAGGAAGCGGCTTTCTTCCAGATATTATCTCACGTTTGATGACTAGGTATGTTAAAATTGGTCTCGTGCAACGTTGTCGTTTACTTCAAGTGCAACCAACCAACAATCATTATGCACAGCTTTCTCTCATTTCGCAGTAAAAGTATGAAAATTTATCCATACTAGAAAATAGAATTTAAAAAATTGTCAAAGTTTTGTAAGAAAGATATTAAATTTACTAAAAAAATTTGCAAAATGTAAATTTTAGATACCAAACAAGTTTATTTTTGGCATTGATAAATTAAATAAATGAGTAGATTTAGTTTGCCTTTTAATGAAGTAATAAGTATACAGTATTACTGTTAAATATGCAATGTTATCATCAACATGATTTTGACCACACCATCTTTAGTGGGTGTGACATCACATTAAGAGCTTTTACCATATTCTATAACGTTTTATTTTCATTGATTGAATTTTCCCTTTTTAGTAATATTAGTAATATTAATGTCACGCCCATGGGCATGGGGAGGTGTGGTCGTAATTCGTAACACTTTAACATTGATGTAGTGATACTTCATATTGAATTACAGCAAATTTACAATGTTCCGTGATATTTTTTGGGTACAAATTGTTACTTTGTGATGCCAATAGAAATTATTTTTGACATGTGTAAATTAAATAAATATGTAGATTTGCTTACCCTTTCCTTTGAAGTGTACAATATTTCTTTAGTGTTGTCATTAGCATATTTTTGACCACACCTCTACGGGGGGTGGCATTACATTGGTATTTATAGCTTTTAACCATGTTTTGTCGTTTGATTTGTAATGACGGAATTTTTTCTTTTTTTTACTGCTACTATTGAATGTCACACCCCCGCAGAGGTGTGGTCAAAACTTTTCATATGCTAATATTATAGTGACATTTCATATTTAGGTATGTAGAAGCAGATGAATCTACTTATTAATTCAATTTATCAATTTCAAAATAAACCTGTTTTGGCATCAAGTCTTCACATTTTTTCAAAAATTATATAAAACAAATGTATCTTTATAAAACTATGAAACAAGAAGAATTATATCAGTTTATTCGATCCATATTATTACGGTAAACATCTTCATACATAAGAGCTTTACACTGCACTGGCTGATCTGATGAATGAATGAATGAATACAGGTCACACAACCAGAGAATTCACCACGCTATTCGCCCTATTGACTATTTGTCGTTGTCATTGTCATCTGCCGCTGGCATTGGTTGGTGTGGCGTGGTATGGTTGATGAGATGGTGAGAGAGAAAGTTCTCTACCATGCTATTCGTGATAATACGTACAATAATACGTATTGCGTTATGTGTTTGATTCAAGTTGGGGGTCTCAACCTCAACTCTCAATCTCTGTTGTTTCTGGCTCACGTTAATCGTGAACCTTTCAATGTGAAATAATGAGTCCTTGAATCTATTTTGTTTGAGGGAGGAAAGGAGGGACTGGCTGCGAGGCAATGATTGAAACCCTTATTTAATGCTTTCTCTCCAACATTGGTGGCAGAGAAGGCGCAGGATTGGATAATATCTAAGTCAACTATTTCGTGTATTATGTCCTCATAGGAAATAGCAATATCCTGAATATTCCTACAATTATATATGATCTGAATGCTATATACTTGCGAAATAGAGTTGTTTTCAATCGACAGTTTCACTTCGCTTTCTCCGACTCGGAAATAAGTCAAATATTCATTTCTGTCTTGGAATGCAATATATCTTGTAACTACTCCCATCCATCCATCCGTCCCATTTTCTAGGAATTTGATTTCAAATATCCGTACAACTATCTGAGTACTTGTTATACCTATATAGTACAATAACCATATATTGCAATTTTACTTGAATTTTAGTTTTTTTGCAATTTCGATACATTTATTTTAATAAATAATTTTTTGTTCTCAATTCCAACTCTTTTTATGAATGATTAAAGGTTTATCTATCCAAGCTTCAAAAGCTTCCTCCCACATCATCTTGTCATCATCATCATCATCCTCCTCCACAACTCCCACAGTTAAACTATAAGCATTTCCTTTGGAGAAAGATTGAGGAAAATTAATTTGACTTTGGATGGCTGGATTTATGTACTGCTTAGCAAATAAAAAGAAGGACGAATTGCGCTAGTTGAAGAAATGAACAGATGAACTTCTTTTGGTCGAATAAGTTCTGCATCACGGATTTAGATTGTCAAAGAAGAAATGAACTTGGACAGAATTGGACAGGAAAATTGAGAAAGAGAAAAAAAAGAAGAAGAAGAGTTCCAACTTCTCAATATTTATTCAGTCAGCTCACTCATGTCCAGTCGATTTCTTGTCCTTTTTTTTGGTCTCTAGAGTTAGTGCTTGGATTGGTCACTGGTGGTCTGGTTGGAGAAAGTACTGTATTTTTTCCAATGCAGTGTTTCACCACAATACTATATATATCCAATGAACATTTGCCTTGAAATGGAATTGCATGTATGGATGGATGTATTTCTATTTCTAAAGTTTTGGTCAGAGTCGAATAGAGATATTTTGTTACAGTGGATAGTACAGATCAATCCTGGACATTCTCAGAATGAATAGAATGATGTTCCTGTCAGTTTGTGTCCACTTTGTCATTCCTCAAAGTTGACTCTTCCAGGAAGTGAAAAGATGAAGATATATGGGAAATGGATTTTATGACATTTAAATAAAATCACTCAAGATTAAATGCATTCCAAGAAAAGGCCGTTTTGTCATAACTTAAATGAAATAAAACACTGCTAGCTGGAATTATTATTTACACCTAAATTACAAATTACAATCTAGCATTTCTTTGTAATTCTCAGAAAAGACGTGTAGACAGGAAAGAAAGCATTGATGTTGAAGAAATCTGTAACCAAAAAAAAGAAGATTTTATTTTGCCCTGAGCCAGTAACAATTGTTATAAAGTGAAGTAGGGAAGAGCAAACTTGATGAGACAATTGAAAATTCCGGACTTGGCTCTGATTTGATTCTTTGTGCAGAAGAAGAAACTTTGTAAAGGAAGGAAAGTGGTATGTATAGTATAGTAGTAGTGCATGGTGGTGGTAAAGATGCAGTAGTGGGAAAAGGAAGAGGGAGAACAGAGTTTTACAAAGCGAAATCATTTCAAAGTCTTCTTGACTGCACTTTCTCATGTCTGTCTTGCTCAATTCACAAAATCTGTGATGACTTGAAATCAAACACTTTGAACAATTTCCAGAGAAATGTAGATAGAAACATTTCCCTTTAGTGGTGGATATTTCTCCAACTATTGAATTTGAATCTACATCTTGAATTGAGGAGATTGTACCTTTTATACTTATACTTGAAAATTGATAAGAAATAGTTCCAATCTAGAGGAGAACAGGAGAACACTCTCACCAAAGTAAGTAAATGATAGGAAAGGAAAAAATTGCACTAAAATGAGGGGGCGGAGGTGATCCAATTGAATGGATGCATTATTTTATTATCAAAGGGTTCAGTGTAGTGCAGTGCTCATCAAGAAACACTTTTTTTTGAACAAATGTAATGTAAATTTCTTAAATCAACTTTTAGTGCGAATAATAGAATTAAAGAATTAAAATACAAGGCAAGTATTGTATTAAGATCAATTTGTTTACAGCTCATTAATTCCGACATAATTGAAAATGATGTTTGGGCGGAATAAAGATACGGTGAGATTGGAAACTCTCAGAAATTGCAATACTTATTCCTACATCTGAAGTAAACTACTGATCTAGAGATGTATCTATATTTAGATGGAGAAAATGTCTGTGGAAGACCTGGCTGAGCCACCCACCACGATTTCATCCATCCATTATTGCCCATATCGGTTTCTATCCTGAGAGAGTCGAGAGGAATTCGCAAGCAACATCAACAAAGAGCAAATAGAGCCAAACCAATCGTTTCTAGCTTGTAGAACAGAACATAACTACTCAGAGCACAAAGTAAAACTAATGCGAAATCTGTAGAGCTGAAGGTGGAGGATTGTTGCCCTGCTTGGTTGGTTGGTGTGTGCTTTCACTTCAAATGGAATGTTTAATGGGGTTGTGATTTTGTGGGATATTATTTGCTCTGATACCAGTTCATCCTTCTGTAGGATATTATTATGCGAATTTAGCACGATAGAAACACATTCAATTTCAATTTTAACGTCTTATATACATAGTATTTCATTTTATGTATGAAACTTATTCATAGCACATTACATTAAATCTTAGTAAGTATTCTAACAGATCACCTGAAATGATTCCTTTCTAAATTGTACACCTCTTTATTATTGCATCTATCTATCTATCTATGTATAGAGCATGGAAAAGAGTTTCGATGAGCGTGATGGTGGTTTGGTTGTATGTATAGTATGTAGTAGTGTGAGTCAAGTCGATTTAGGTCAGACGTGCAAAGAAACCTTGAACAAGGTCGATCCTAGCCAATCTTGGGATGATGGGAAAATGTGCAATTGTATCGTCGTGTGTTGTATTTATATGCATGTATGAATGGGTAGTCTTCTTCTATACATTGCAAGAATTGAGCATCCAGATTCAATTTGCCATTCATTCAACGCTTCTCAACTCGTGATTTCAAAGGGCGTCGTTCATGTTATGTTGATGTTGATCGTGAAGTGAGTCGATACTTATTTCGTTACATCACATTTTCTACCTTTGCATTCAGTCAGTTCCATCCAAAGAAGAGAGAAAGCAAGGAGAAAGAAAGTAGGGTCGTGATGTGATGTATCTAATATGTAATTCTCATGTGTTGTTGGTTGTTCTTGTTGCTGCTGCTCCATCCAATTCTGGGAAGGTACCTTTCTCGCCATTAAACGAGGCTGAGATTCAATTACGGGCCAACATTTGTACCATTTTGTTTTGTTGTGGCATGATGATTGTTGAACCTTAATGGGATGGGTTGCACAACCGTCTTCTTGTGCAAAATATTTGTTATTCTTTCTTTATTTCTTTCTAAGAATTTGTACAGAAATTATGGTTTAACATGAAAATGGTTTCCAGTTGTTTTCTTAACAGAATACATTTTTGTATATCTATTTTAAGTTTTTCTGTAGTTTTTACTTGAATAATTTGAACAGAATTGTGTCATGTATGTGTATTATAATAATATTAAAAATGTGATGGTTCGTCATCATTTCAATTTATAATAGTTTTTGTTATATAAAATTAATTATATGCAAAACAAATGCTTGCTTGCAATCTTCTTCTAATACACATATAATTCAATTGTTACCCCAATTTCGTTACTCAAATCGTTATCTACCAACATCATGCTATACTTCCGTTCTTGCTTTAGTACTAACTGAATTTTTTATAGGACAAAAACTAACTTTCGACTTTCTCCTGTGCGCATTTGACAATTTCCTTAGAACTTGTTCAAACTACTTGACGAGTGGAGCATACTGTCCCCAAAAGCACATAATAATGTGCAAAGATACACTAAATTAGTCTGGTTTGCGAGCTTATACGATTTTCTTGAAAATATAAAAAAACTGCTAGGTAAAAAGAAGGACAACAAGAAAAGAAGAAGAAGCAACCCATGGATGGAATTGAATGACTACATATACAACACATATTGTTGTTGTTGTGTGCAAAACTTTTATTTGTATTGCTTTCTCTCCATTTCTTTCTTTCTTTTCTTCCTTCTTCTTCCACCGGTGATTTGGTTTGGAAAAGGTAAAAATGGAGAGGCAAACCAAAGACCATAAAACAACCCATTAACATGAGAAAAGCATTCCTTCCTTTCCCCGCCACTCAGAACGGACAGTTGGTTGTCTTGAATGGAGAATTTGGAACGTAATGGGGGGATTTATGGCTGTGTTGAGCGTTTGGGATGGGACCACCACACTAAATTCAATTCATCAATAGTCAATGTCCCCTTAAACCAAGGTTTCCTCTCTCACAATTCTTATAGTTTTCAAATCCTCCCCTTTTTACAAAATACAAAATACGTAAAACTGCATGACAGATGGGAGACTTAAAATTGGGACAGCAAATAAGCTGGTTGGTTGGTTCTTCTTTTGAAAAATGGTTAAGAGTATTTTTTAGTTAACGATGGGTACTCATGTACTTGTGTCATGCTATTTGTGCACTCATTTATTCAGGTTAATATTTATTAGCCAATTTGAAACTTGAAAGCAAACTAGTTCACACAAAGTTTCCCTTAGGTTAAAAACTCGGTAATTAGTATCGTGCCAATTACTAAGGAGGGAAGTGGAAAGAAAAGTGGTGAAAAGAAAGAGAGGATGTGAAAGTGAAAGTGGGGGAAGCAGAAGAAGACGTCTGCTGGCTGAGAAGTGTGCTTTCTTTCTGAACCAATTTTCTCAATTAATCATGACCCTGGTTGGTTATGGAGGTCCTCTACTGCACCAAGCAGGTGGTGTGTGCAATATTTCTTGTAAATCTTATTCCAACTACATAGTTTAAAGCTTGAGTTGAGTAGGTGATTACCACGTGTTGAAAATCATTACCTCGCGTGGAGTAAAAATGTACAAAAATGGGCTCAACTTATTCTCACATTATTGTCGAGCTTAATTGATATAAAGAGAAAACCATTCATGAACAAATTCACTATTAGATTCGAACCGCCATCCAAATTCAATAATCTTGCGTAATAAGTAATAATAAATAATACTTTCACCAAATCAAAAATCCATCAAAATTTTCTACTCAGTGAACTTATTGAGAAATGGGACGTCTGTCTTTCTTTCTTTCCTTAATACGTCGTAGAAAATCCTTTAACCCATTTCATCATATCGTATAGTTCGGCATAGTTAACATCGAAATTGAAATGCCACGTGATTACAAAAAGAAATCTCCTTTGATCTCGAATCGAAAAATGAGAAATCCCAAGAAGCAAGCGAGTGGGAGGAATATAAGAACATATGCAGGATATTTTTTGGACAGATTTATTTGATCGGAAAACAGAAAATTAACAATGTATGAATTTTATTATGCATTTCTTTTTACTCTACATCGTTCCTTTTCACTTAGATTACTTATCATGCTATCTTAATATAACAATTTTGTTATTTTCCATTTCATTTCCTTTCACAACTTATGGTGCTGTGGTTAAATTAAAAATGCAGGATTGAATAATAAATAGTACGAACGAAAAGTGCTTCCTTCTGTAATAACAGGATTTACGTAATAACATAAAAGTGGGGTCCAGTCAATACAGTTTAGGCGTGTTGTTGTTGTTGATGTTGTTGTTGTGTTCCTCTTATTCTTTTTATTTTCTCAACGCTCCGAGTCAAAACTGATTGCTTGTTGTCGGATGAACAAAAGTGGTGGTGCTGCTCTTTTGTAAGACTTTTCTCAAGCAAAGTTTTATCCTAGCTCAAACAAAGTTGATTGGCTTGGATGAGTCGTCTGTGCTGCTGTTACAATTTAAGAAGAACATCACTTGAATTAGATGGGTCTGCTCTCATGTATGTATGTGTACTTGAGTTCAGAGAATCGGAGCTTAGACCAATGCTGTTTTTCGTAAGTTGGACTAAAACCGGATTATGTTTGCTGGGAAATTTTGTAGAGATATAACAACGACGGACGATTCAATGGCTTCCTGAGTCCACTCGTGTGATATTAAGTATGATAAAATAATGGTATGTCCATGTGTCGCCATTGGATGTTGAGAATAATACTTTCAGAAAAAGGAGGTCCTTATTTTTGGATTTAGATTAAATTGGCATTATTATTATTATTATTATTCCCATTCCAAGAATAACATCCTACTGATATGAAAATATGAAATAGGATATACTTACTTAATTAACATGCTTATATTAAATTGCAAAAGGAAAGGAAAGGCGAATACACGATTTCTGTCAGGTTGGATAAGTCTTGTGATGTCAATTCATCATAAGCTGGTATGAGAAGAGAAGGAGAAAGCAATACATAGAATCCGCTTATTGTTCTCTTTCTCTCCTCCTGTTCGTTCACAGTGTTATTAGTCGAGAGCCCATCTCACGAAGAATTGTATATACGAGTACGTACCTGAGTAAAGGAGGCTATTCGATATAGTCTGCAATAATAAAGCTGTTTCTGTGAACCCTGAAATTAGCTCAAGAGGGAGAGAAGGTATATACATAGCCTACCTATAAATTTTATCCCACTATTCAATCCGTGGATCCACTTTAATACAAGTTTATAAAATCAACCAACTTTCTTTCCACACCCAGCACATTGATTTCTATAATGATGTATGAAATGGCTACAAATGATGTAATGTCGTGACAGAATAGAGCGAGAACACATCTCTAATCCAATTTGCTCTTACAAATCAATGCCTTTTCCAAGAGAGAGAAAAGCCGACATGCAAGAAAGAAGGATAATAGTAATAATAATCCGTTTTTGTGCAAAGGCAAACCAAACGAAATGTTGCATTTGAAGTGGACTAATTTCAGGAAGTTGGGGGTTGAACCCGCCTGGTCCGTGATGACAGGACAGAATTGGGAGAAAGAACCTATGTGCTACGTAAGTTGCAAAATTGTATTGTACTGTGGTGCATCATTAGCAATAAAGCAGGGTGATGAAGGGTTCCCTTGTGTGTGTTGTGTGTGTGATGGGTTGCTTGCATGTGGAACTTGTAAATATCATGTTATTTATGAACATGAAATATGCCCGATTACACAACAATGTCATAATCATATATACAATGTAAAGAAGGCTTGATTTAAATCCATGATAACTTTCTCTGGCTGGAACAATGCAAAAGTTGGCAGATCCACCAACCATCATCGAATCTCAGCTACATTCAATCAACAATATCTTCTCAAAAGATGCGATCTACAAAATTCAAAGTGAAAGTGAGGAAACGAAAACAAAACAGTGTCAGAAATGTACAGTTTGTTAGAATTATCATTATCATTCATGATAAGCAATATTTTACATTTTATCATCTAAAAAATATTAATTCCAGCAGAGTCTGAGACTCTGCTGGCAGTCTAAAACGGCAAATTTTAATTTGCACTTTTTTAGTCGTTGGCTTTGATTAAATTAATATTGTTTGATAAAGTATAGTGTGTGGTCAAATATACATTGATGTGCTTATCATGACACATGACAATAATTGATGGGCTTCATTTAAACTGCGGGTTTCTAGTCTACGGATTGTAAATTTTGAAAGATATTCCTGCATTTGAGTAATACACAACTACTAATTCATTTACAGAATTGCTTTGAGACGAGTTTAGAATGAGACAACGAAATTGAATCAGAGCTTGTGTAAACTATACTTTATCAAACAATATTAATTTAATCCAAGCCAACGACGATCTGAATTGAATTCTAATAATAATATAAAACTCATAAAAACAAAATCGATAGCACAGTACACCAAAAAGTGCAAATTCAAATTTATCGTTTCTGATATGTACTAGTCTGAAAATTAATATTTTTTAGATGACAGAATGTAAAGTGTTGCTTATCA
>JAQFZJ010000808.1:0-16648 GCA_034695645.1 Folsomia fimetaria
TGTCACTTTTTGGGGGTATGGTAAATGCATACTTAGTGAATTGTTAGTTGCTGGGTAATTTGTCTCACTAAGAAAAACAGCGGAAGACAAATTTGTAGTTGAGAAGTCTCACACCTACAAAATGTCACGAATGAGTATACTGAGATTTCAAATCCACGATAAAATTGCGTGCAAATGCAATGTTATTAATAAAAGCCATCAATGCACGTGTATTTGACTACACAATTATAATTTCGTGTTACATTGATTTGATTTACATTTTATTTTGATTTTTATTTGATTTATTTGATTACATTGAGTTGATTGATATGAATTTGATCGCTCGCTATGCTGAGCTCAGCATAGCGAGCGATCAAGATCATGAGGTAATAATATATGAAAAGGTCCCTTAATATGTGAAATTTTTTTTTCTTTGGCTCTCGTCCATTTTTCCTTTAGCCAACTTCGGGGGAAGATGATGCCTTCGATTTTTTAGTAAAGCAGAATAATATATTAGTCTTGATATTACTGTTCGTTGAGGTTCGTTTTTATATAAAACACCTCTTTAATAGTATAGGATCTAATTCACAGTGCCATGAAATCTAATGGAATATGATTTTTATTCTTTTTCTTTATGGTGCATGAAAACAACAATTTTATCTCGCCCTAGGTCGATATAAACTAGCCCTAGTTTAATATAATATTTAATCTATAATCGATTTCTCCTTCCAATCATAAGTACAGAAAAGCGAAAGAAGTTTTTATATATTTCCATTCCAATTCCATTAAATACAGAAATTAATTGCGTTATTGCATTTACATCCATCTAAACGTGCTAAAAATCTATTCATAAATTGCATGCAAAACGTACATACCTCTATATGCACATAAATCCTGGTTTCTTTCACTTTCACGAAACATTTACCCAATTCATTCATTCACACCTACTTACCTGCTATCTAATCGTCACTTTCATGGAAATGAATCATACTAAAACTTTACGTCGGTGTATACGTTATGTTTGTTATTATTATGACATTTTTCAACGTTTTTCACAGAAAATGAGTCAATTCTATCTCAACGCATCCCACACACCGCTGATTCCATTGCCACCACCACCACCGCTGCCGGCATTGACAATTCGCATTCCCAACTCGAAACGACACAAACAACTCAGCTGTCAAATTGCAAAAAAAGGATTTTTTACTTTATATTATTTATTTCTAAGTCAAACAGTCAAATAATTATTGGTCATGTTCATTTTAATTTTAAGTTTAAACAAAACAAAGATAAATATATCGTAAAGGTTTAATTAAAATATATATTGCAAATTTGTTTCTACGTTTATTAACATTGCATTGACTGGATTGCATTTCTAATCCACAAAGTAAACACGGGTTAGTTTATTATAATATTATTTGATTGTTGTAACATTGAAGAAGATATATAGTTAGATACATTGTGTGCAGTCGTGGGTAGAAGTGGAGTGGACCCTTATTTGCTATTTTTACCTTTCATTTCTTTTGTTATTATTCTTTGCAGTCACATCACTAGCAAACAACCATTCTCACTAAATAGAAGGGAAAAGGACGAAGGCCTCCATTTAAGCAAATTTGAACAAGCACTCATCCTTTTTGAACCTGTAATTGTGTGGGAACAGGGAGCCTTGATTGATTGATTTGATCGATGGTGGTGGTAGAACGTGAACGTGGTAAGTAAATGAATGGACAATAAATAAAATACTTACTTAAATAAATAAGTTGTTGCAGTTAAAATCTTCTCTGGGTTGGTTAACACTGGACAACTATATCAAGGAAATTAAAGTGGAGGAGGAGGTGGGCTAAGTCGGGAGAAAATGACAGAAATAATGGACACCTCCGACATGGACCTAGACGTGGACGAAGTTTACGAGGACGCCGGATATAGCGAAGAGGAGGAAGAAGAAGAGTTGGAAGAGGATGATGAGATGGATAAGGATGAAGAAGACGAGAATGATGGAAAGGAAGAAATCACTTTCACTGTTCTTAATACAGATCAAATATATCAAAATATGATGGATTGTATTAACAAGGTAGGTCTGATTCTAATTGTTTTATTTTCAACTAAATAAATCGTAATTAATATTTTCTCTTAGGTAAACGGTGTCTTGCAATTACCTCGAACTATGATGAAAAGTCTGCTGGACAGTTTCAAATGGGACTCGGAGAAACTTTTGGAAGCTTATTATACTCAAGATGAGAACTCAGTTTTCAAAATCGCGGATTTTGCGACTGTTGTTGATGTGATTGATAACACTGGTAAAGGTGGATCAGCTGCTGATCAGTATTGCCAAATATGTTATCTGGATGCGAGTCAATCGGTAAGATAAGGAGATGGATAAGACAACTTTTTTGTGGTCACTTTGTTTTTTTACTTAATTTAGCGTATTCTATTTTTTCCTTTACAGGAAATGCACGACATCGGTTGTGGTCATAAATTCTGTAAGAAATGTTGGGTCTCATATTTAACCTCAAAGATAATGGATGGAGGTGGCTCCAGCCAAATCACATGTGCTGAATACAAGTGCTCTCGAATTGTGGACGATTCAACCGTTCTGAAGTTTGTCATGGATCCTAAAGTCAGACAGGCTCATCAACAACTCATCACAAATAGTTTTGTACAGGTAAATACATAAACCATTTCAATATATCTCTTTATCAAACTTTATTTAATTTGTGTTTTGTTGCCATGGTTACAGTGCAACCGCCTAATGAAATGGTGTCCCTCTCCGGACTGTACCTTCGCCATTCAAGCTCATTGGGCTGGTCAAAACGGTGTAATTTGCCAATGTGGACATTCCTTCTGTTTCCAGTGCGGAGTCCAGTCACATCTTCCCGTCAACTGTTCCATGATAAAGAAATGGCTCCAGAAATGTCACGATGATTCAGAAACTGCAAATTGGATTGCTGCCAACACTAAGGATTGTCCAAAGTGTGGAGTCACCATTGAGAAGAATGGTGGGTGTAACCACATGACTTGTAGAAGTGCCAGTTGTGGAAACCATTTCTGCTGGATTTGTCTTACTGATTGGGGTCCGGATGGTTATCAAAGGTATGGTGTAGAGCTTATCATGATCGATTTTTTTGTAGTCACTTATCAATCTTATTTTCTTTTCAGCCACTCCTGCAGCCGTTTCGAAGAGTCTGACCAGAACCAAGAGAAGCAAAGCACTATCACAAAATCCCGTATTGCATTGGAACGCTACCTTTTCTACTACACGCGATACGCCAACCACATTCAAAGTATGAAATTAGAGAAGAACGTGCTCTGCAGCGTCCAAGAGAAGAATGATTACCTATTGGCCAACAATATTTCCGGGGTAGAGGCCCAATTTCTTGTCAAGGCAAGTTTAATGGTGGACTTTATCATAAAATTAGTCTTATATTTGTATTTCCTTTCTTTTCAGGCCGTCGAAACGCTTCGAAGTTGTCGACAAACTTTAATGCACACCCACGTCTTCGCTTTCTACGTGATTAAGAACAATCAATCTTCAATTTTTGAAGACAATCAGCAAGATTTGGAATCTGCGACGGAGAAATTAAGCGAATATTTGGAACGGGAGTTGACTTTTGAGGAGGATGCGTTTGAAATGAAGAGAAAGGTAATTAAATTAAGATCATCATTTTATTTATGTGTGAATTTGGATTAATTTTGACTTGACTCAATAATTAACTGTAGGTTCAAGATATGTTCCGATATTGCGACATGCGGCGCAAAGTGATTCTGGATCATGTTCAAGAAGGATACGACAAGGGATGGTGGACTTTTAATTAATTAATCAAGCAAGACTGACAGATTCCAGATTAACTACATATGTACAGTACAAACCTTGATTTCTTCTATTTTTCAAACAATATTTTTTATTACTGTGTGTGTCACAAATCTTGCT
Organism: Folsomia fimetaria; assembly: GCA_034695645.1. Classification (NCBI taxonomy): domain Eukaryota; kingdom Metazoa; phylum Arthropoda; class Collembola; order Entomobryomorpha; family Isotomidae; genus Folsomia; species Folsomia fimetaria. The sequence goes on from JAQFZJ010000808.1 coordinate 3,908, forward strand.
GAATCAATGCAAAACCTATTTTGTGCTATAATTAATTATGCAAGGTATATGTTCCTGAGATTGGATTAGGATTATATTATCAATGTATGAAGTAAATATTACAATTTACTATATAAGTTTTGATAATTTCCTGTACGAGAGGATCGGATACTTCTTTCTTCTACAGCTGTCAATATTATATAAATTTGTAAATATGATATTTACAGACTTGTCAAGACTTGTAAGTCAAAATTAAATGAAATTAAATTAAATGAACTGACATTAATAAATAATAAATATTTTTCATTCGTAATAATAAAATACATAATAACTAATTAATTCTCCAAACTTAATTACACGCTGCAAAACTGCATTTCATTATTATTAAGATGGATTTGCATTGTGATGTCGGCTCCCTCATAAATTATGGCTATAACATAATTACATCACTTTCCTAAGGGTGGTGGGTGGTCGGTGTGAATCCATCTTAAGAATTGTTTTCGCTGAATCAACCACTTTTGACTTGCAGTGTGCAATACAAAAGAATGAATATGCAATTCAATTGCTATTCCTCTAAAATAAAAATATGCATCTTCAATCTTCACATGTAATAAAGACAATCTGAAAAATGCAGCTTTCTGCCTTACTACTGCCATAGGTGAAAAGTGTGGTTGTCATAGCAATGTGCATCCAATTTACAACCCACCACACCACACCCAACACTGTTTCAGTGGAGATGGGACCCATATAACCTCATCATCCTTCATCACATCATGCATGCATGCATACATTTTTCCTTGTTTAATTTAAATTACTTGACTAGGACACATTATAATCTTTAATTGTGATTGCTATAAAAAGCTCATGTTAAAATCCCAAATTATAATTAAAGGATGCTTTTTGTCCCATTCCTTTTGCTGAAGAAATGAAATACTTTACTGGGTAAATATAAATCCTGGTTTGTTCAAACCAACAATCGCTCAATCATTCCGCAAACAATTGGTCAATCACCAATCTTCCTGAGTCATGCATGTAATTAACTGAAGTGGGTGGATTGGATTCATGCCATTCATAACAAAATTGCGTGCAAATAGAGGAAGCATATTATCACAGGAATTTACTAAATCACCATATCATTATCCATCATCATTATAATAAGTAATGCATTTCTGTTACGCTTAATCACACACACTTATTATAAATCACTCTCACTCAATCACATCACAATGAATAACTACCTCTTTACAATAAATATATCTAACTTAAATATACAAAAATCTTGATAACAATGACCTCACCTCAGAATATTAATACAGAATAAAAAGACTTCCTTTATTGTTAATAATTCACCTAAAGTAAGGCTATCACTTACAAACTAAGTACGTTTGCTTATTGCAAACTACACCACAACAAATCCCCATTGTTATCTCAGGATCAACTGTCCATCTTGTATTGACATGACGGGTTGACACGGCTTAATTGAAATGGAGCGCATTAAGTGTTTGTATATTATACCTTTTACAGATTGCATCTTTTTTGTGTCGCTACCACATTACACCACAATACAATCAATCCATTCTTGTTTTCAAAACCAAAGTCAACATCATTCACTAAACTCAACTCTCACGACTTATTAAACTTTCAATTTATTTATTAATGTTAACGTTTATTATTCTTATTCATCTCTCAACCGTTACAGTTACCATTAAACTGTAACACCCTCATTGCATAACAACAACAAATGCTAAAGTTGGACTTGATTATTATTATAGGACGAGTTCATTTAAGTCACGTATTTATTAAAACTCTGATTGAATTGAATTAAGCTACCGAACGAAATGGCATTATTATTGCATTGTTGATTCATTCTGTTATATCTGCATCTGCATTCTTAATAAGTCTCGTTCGTCACTCATTCACTGGTCACTCAGTCACGTCAACAGGAAGGTGAATTGGGTGAGGCTATCGGAAAATAGAGCAGAATATCAAAGATGAAATGATATTTTGTAGTGACACGTATTAAATTGCTAGTGTGGCGTGTACTGTGCAATATGACATTTCTAATAAATAATGCATGCATACCAATACCAAGAAAGTTATTACATAGAGTTAGAGTTGATTGACACATGATGCAGGGATAATGACAGCTCTCTGCTACAATAAAATGACTCACATCATCCAATCCAATCCAAAATGAAACGGAATTAAACAAATGGTCACATTCACTAAAGAAGTTAATGGTATCAACAATGAAATATTTAAGTGATGTGATGTGGATGAGGTACCTTAACTAATTTAGCTTTAAAATCTGTGCACTGTTACATTTGCTTGGATTGCATATCCTTCTTATTTCTCAGCTAATTGCTACTATCGAGTCGAAAGTGGTGGTGCAGATAAAAAGAATTAAATTATAGTTTGTCTGGATTTGGTCTGTTTGTTGTTACTTGCATTTTATTTTTATTTTACCTGTCGCTGTCGCCTTGGACGAAGGGCGTTGGTAGCATCCGATCGATTTTGGATTGAATTAGTTCGTGATTGATTTAGCAAACTTCATTATTCGATAAACTCTCGTCATGGAGTGACGAGAAGATTTAATACTACTGTGATTTAATAATAAAGTGCTTCAAAATGTGGTTAGTTCATCTCTTAATATTTGTGGTGGGGATTAATACCCAGCAATATTTTCTTCCTACGCAACTTGTGAAGCAGGGATTTATTCGGGGTGCACCTTTATTTAACCCGGGTAAAATATAGATACATCTTCAGGTTTTTAATAAAAATTTGAAATTTTTAATATTTTTAGCTCATTATTTCCGAGCTGTTCCACAACCACCACCATCTCCAGTACAACCAAGTAGAAATGATATACAAGATCAATTCACCGATATCTTCAATTGGAGTAAAGATATTGCTAACGATCCCAGATTTAAGGGATGCCCACCACCAAATATTTCTGATATTTCACAAGCAAGTCCAAAATCTTCGCTCTTTGTTGGGTTGAATCCTCAACATAGGATGGCTTCGATGAGAGTTAGACAGCTTATTAATGGTCAGTAATAATGCAAATATATTTTGCAAATGTAATATGCGAAAAATGAACATGTTGCGCATTTTTAGGTGAGAAGGACTTGGGCAAAAGAGTTTGCTTAGCTGGATCGTTGCGAGATTTGCCAGGGATGAATCCAAACGTTTGGATACGTGGCGTTTTTGGAGCGCATTTATCAAACCCAGAATTATTCGAGCTTAGGGCGCCACCATTGGTGGAAGTTATGCCAAATATTTTTTTGAGCAGGGAAGCTTTACAGACGGCGAGAGAGCAGGGAAATAATCCGGATCAAAATGCCAGAGTAAGTGCGAATTTTAAATATCGTTCTTATAATAATGTTTGCTAATTTTGGCAACTAATGTAATTTTTTTATCAGAGATGCACCGTAGTTGATGGTCGTGTTGGTAGCGATAATGGAATAGAGAATCTGCTCTGGTATTTCCGTGAGGATCTTCAAGTCAATAATTTTCATCTTAATTGGCATTTAATTTATCCAATTAATGGAGAAAGTAAATCAGATCGGCAAGGAGAATTGTTTTACTTTTCTCATCATAGTCATTTAGCAAGGTGAGTAAGAAATGGATTAAAGGATTAGACAGGATTACATATCAGTAATCTGTGTCACTTTTGCCGTTTAGATATCATGCTGAACGCTTATCCACGGGATTATTACCCATCACCCCACTTTATATTGACCACACTACCGTAATTGGAGAGCAATACAATTCCCATTTGGACGACACCAACTCTGGACAAACATGGACACCGCGAAGATCGAATATTCTTGTACAGGATACCTTTTTTAATAACATGATGGGTGCTCCGTCTCTCATCACGGTTGCGAATCAATCCATCCTCATCGCTAGGGTGGAAGACTCGATTAGGAGGGGAGGGCTTTTAGTGGTGGGTTTGCGGTCGCGGGAATTTTTGAATTTCAAATTTCGTAATTATTTCTTTATTTAGCCAAACGGACAAACATTGATATTAGATTCGAGAACGGGTGTCGACTTTCTCGGAGACTTGATTGAAGCTACAGTCTACACAATTAACGGGGATTATTATGGAAGTTTCGGATTCCATAATGAAGGTCACGTGCTCCTCGGTTTTATTGAAGATCCACAAAATGTAACCGGACTTCCACCTGGCGTGATGGCGGAAGTTGCTACGGCAATGAGAGACCCCATCTTTTACAGATATCATACAGCGGTCGATGAAGTGTTTGATTTGCATAAACAGTTTTTGCCTCCGTATCAACCGGATGGGGTGGGTACTTCACAGATTAAATTAAAGCAGCGTAAAGATTTAATAGGGTGATTTATAGGGTGAACTGCCCTTGAGACTGGAAGGTGTGGATATCACACAATTCCACGTGACCCAAGATGACGGCACTCTAACTGCAAACAGATTGACGACATTTTTTAACCAAAATACTTTTGAATTGTCGAGGGGATTGGATTTTCAAGGGTCTGGAGTTCAGGGAAATGTTGGCGCATGCGTGACCCACTTGGACCATAATCCGTTTACGTACACCATTTATGCGGTAGTCAATCAGTAATTATTTAGAATTCTATATGCAATTTTAAATAAAATATAATATGACAGAATCGTGCCCCACAATCAACTGGTTCCGGGCGGACTACAGTACGCATCTTCATGGCGCCAAGATTCGACCACAAAGGGCAAAGATATTCGCTTCTTGAACAAAGAAAAATCTTTTTTATGATGGATCTCTTTACAGTGCAGCGTAAGATAAGATCTTACTTAAATCCTATTTAGAGAATAATTATTTAAAATTTAATATTATATAAAATGTTTTTTTAGTCCAACCTGGGTTAAACCTTATCTCCCGCCGTTCAACCGAATCTTCGTTAACCATCTCTTCACCAAGTTCACCACAGCAAACCTATTGTGGGTGTGGCTGGCCGGGAAATCTACTGATTCCCCGCGGAACAGAAGCCGGCATGGCGTTTGATCTCTTCGTCATGCTCACCAATGGCGACGAAGATGCTGTTCAACCCCGAACAAATAACAGACAAGCACAACCTGGACAATGCGTCCCTGCTCCAATCTATTGCGGTCGAATGAACGATACTTATCCGGATTCTAGACCTATTGGTTATCCATTCGATAGGTTACCTTATGCAGTTGGAGCTGTGGGGGCTAGATGGTGGGAACAGACACAACCGAGATATGTCGATTCTTTAGAGGAGTACATCAAAGGCATTAATAATATGGCTGCAGCAGAGGTAATAGAGGGTCATCAAGAAATTATATGATAATCGTTCTATAATAATTGATGACTAATTAATCATAGGTAACAATAACGCATCTTGGTGCAACGGCTGCAGTAATTGAGTCACAAGGTAATAATGCACCACCAACAACAACGCCCGCACCCGTCGTAGGAAATCAATTCACCCAAGATTTTAGCAACCAACCGAACTTAATAAGGAGAAGGAGACGCAAAAATCGTGCCCGGCTTGTTTCACGTTTTGATATGTCGCCTATCTTCCAAAACGAGAATTTACAGAAATCAAATAATTTCCAATACCATTTTCAACCTTCTCATCAATATGTGTCACAACTGGCATGACACATTTGATTCAGCCGGTTTATTTTATATTTATAGATTTATAACTAATATTTTTTGTAAATAAAGTTTGAAATATATGTATATAACGCCAATTAGATTCTTCGTTGTCATTTATTCAAATCCCACGAATAAAGAATAAACTTTCTTATCGATTCATTATCCCAAAGAATTATCTTTCTGCACAAACATTTTGCCAATCACAAATTTGATTGTAGGCATTCTGGAAATGAATTTCCTCTCCAATAAGATCTCCACCTTGCTCCATTCTCGAGCACATTGAAGAAACTAAAAGATAGATTCATGATCTGATTAGAGTGTGATTACAGATGTCTTTACTTAAGTTTCCAACATAATTACATCTTTTGGCGGGATCCTTTGCATATTCCCAATGGCCTTGTCTTTTATGTCTTCTGCTGTAGAATCTAATTGTGGTGTTCCTAATTGGCTCACTTCGTCGTCTTCAGTTTCGTAATTAGTGTCCTACAAATTACAATAAAAACTACTCAATAAGCCCCTCTGAAACAAACAATACAAGTAAGAAAAACTATTGTCACTGGTGACGTTTCTCGCACTGGCGAAAATAAGTGCACAGGTGCCCTCAGTGTAATGGACGGGATTGGTTGAGTCGCTGTGCTTAGATTGCTTTCCACCGTCTCATCCGGTGTCCTTTCTAGTATGGAACAAATTATCGTATAAGTTACATATAAATTTATTACGCCCATTACGTAAGTCAAAAGGTGCGGAACCTAACCCCTTTTAATAATTCTAGGCCGAGAGGGTCTCGAGGCCGGCCTAACCACTTCTACCAGACATACCGCCACTTCCCGCCGGCGGCCTTTGATGAGGGACATCACCGAATGAACTGTGTCGCTGAGCTTCGCCTTGTGCTTATGCCTCAAAGTTTCAATTTCGTATTTTCGAGCGTCATGGAATTCCAAAGGGATCTTCGATATGAAAAATAAATTGAATATATACCTTAATTTAATTAAATTAAAACTATATGAAGTATCTTAATACGGCTTACTTTGTGGTGCTTCAAAACCCGAGTCCAAGTTTCACTTAGCAAAAACCGTTTGTCCTCAAAGTTAATTTGTTTCCCGATAGAGTCATTGTAAAGTTTACAGCGAAATTTTATTATCGCGGATGACATGTTGCTAAGGAGTGGCAGTTGGGAATTTTGTGTAATAGTGAACTGAGTGATTGATTATAAAATGCAGGAATAAACCGAGCGATGGATTAAGGCATTATATTTTAGTGTTAGAGTTATCTTATCTTTATCTGGTTCGGTTAGTTCGACCTGTGTCGTCGCAAATAATCCTTGTTGTAAAGTAAGTCAGATATGCTTAACATGGATCTATATGCCTTACCGCTTATCTATTTGTGATATAAGCTTTTACGTATATACCCTATACATATACATATAATATATACCCTATACCTTATATACATTTATACGTTTCCTTGATAAAATAAAATAATGTCAGAACCCCATTGTGGCAAACTGACTACTCACTTCCATACAGAAATCGTGTATTTAAGATACAATATAACTGAAGAGCTGTAAATGATGTACTCTTTAGGACGTATCAATAACCCTTTTGAAAATAAATTGAGTAATAATATGCTCTAGAAAAGTTTATATTTTGTCCGTGGCTCCCATATTGTTTGCGACCTTGTTTGGTAGTTTTTAAATATTTCAAGATGATGGGTTCAAATATTTGTTAAATAGTTACGTTCGAAATATTCCATTATTACTGGTTACTTCCATAGCTTGCGTTGATAAGAGCAGTTTATAACCTAAATTGTTATAGCCTAAATTCATAATATATTCATAATATTAATAACCCACTTTGCGTACTATGCCATCATTTCGAAATTTTAGAAAATTATTAAATTTTTTGCTGCTACGGGCAAATGTGTATTATAATTCTCGGTTTTCAAAAATGCTAAAGACCAATCTTAAATCCAGATTGTTAATCAAAGTAAATCCTAAATTACATCACCTTATTGATCTTCTGTTGATGCACACAACCAAACTATGCCAATGTTTAATTCAAATCTGGCAGCGAATATTTTATTTCTTATGTCTACTTTGGTTTGTTTAAATTACATAATCAAATTATTATTGTTTTTCTCGTTTAGCATTATATATATTTCAATCATGGACAATGGCATACATAAATTGACAAGTTGTACAAGCCGGTTTGTCCTCAATACTTCAATTTCTGTGGTAATCCGGTCATGATATTTTTATCTCGATAACCTCCGACAGAGCCAAATTTTTCGGGGCAAAGAATATTCAACATAAATTATGCATGCGCTTTCTCAGGGTTATCGATACGTAGTCAGAAACAAGCATATTACAACAACAGCCTTGCTGGCAAAGCCAGCTTCTTCACGGAAATGTTGACAACCTTGAAGATATACGCCCTGAAAATTTATATGCTTCAATTTGATTTCTTTTACAAAGTCCCAGTCCCAATCACCTTTGATTTCAAAACGCAATGTTTTACCGCGTTGAAAGGTTGGAGGAATTTGGGATGGTATTACGTTCGCCTGATTCTCGTCTTTCTGTCAGCGCATCGCTATATGTATAACGGCACTAGCAGTTGAAATAATGTCCGTCGCCCACAATTCGGATGAAGATAAAGACATTCCTTTCTGGATCATTCTAATACGTATCATGACCTTTGTGTTCAACACTTGCGGCTTTTGTATGAACCTGTGTCTAGTTTTCTACAGAGAAGAAGCCATACTTGGATGGAAATATTCGCAACATTTTGAGAAAGAAGCGGCAAAGCGTAAGATCATTTTAAATCATTAAGAGCATTTCGAAATTTGCAAATAATTGTAGTACCCGGAGTTCGACCTCGTCCAAATCGGATCGATGTGCTTGGTGGAATGCTTCTCTTAACGGTGACCTTTATTCCACTGTCAACCCCGATTTGCGCCACATTCGGGCTCTACTACCGCCTTGACAATTTCGGTCCACACATCAACTGGATGTATGAGCGGGTATTTGGGGTCCCAATGAAATTCGGATCCTGGACTCACATCCGTTTCCTTCTAATCCGATATTTTCTATCTTGCGTCGTGATCACCAATATATTCCATCTGCTATTTGCATCAATCATTATTCTGGTAGTGAATCCAAAAGAATTTCTTAACTTTTACCGCCAATTTCGATTCATTGGGGTATTCACGGATGTAATCATAGAACCATTGGTAGGGATCTTGATGACGGTTGGATTGGTGATTGGAGTACTTGGCAACTACTGTAGCATTGCACTATTCTCACATATCCCCATGCCAATGTACCTCTGCTTTCCGATACTGTCTACATTTGTGGTGGTTGTGATCCATGTCACGCTACCGGTTGGTGTGGATCTGCATGAGAATACTTTGGAGTTGCTGGAAATCAATTCGAAATTGGCGCGGGAAATGGGGGGTAATCAGAGTAAGGGAGAGAGGAAGTGGTTGGTAAAGAGTTTTGCTGCTATGAGACCGATGAGGATTCCTGTAGGGTTGGGTGGGCATGAATTGTTTGCTTTGAGGAAATCGATGAAAACTTCGTACTACACGACGTTTGTGAATTATAGTATTGATGCTTTGTTGTCTATTAATTTTTGAAAGGTCATAATAATAAGGATAACTTTTGTGGCACCAAAATGCTACAAAAGTTATGTACGAGTACTTCTACACTTCGCTTCACTGACAATTCCTTAAATTAAGTCTGCAATCTTAAATTGTGTCTATTGTAACGTTTGCCGGCTAATTCGGAACTGAATGTTTCAAATCATCACTCTTTCCCATCATCATCACTTTTTCTCTTTATATTTATTTTCCTGGATTTCTGGATTCTGTGTCCAATATCTTTTCAATCTTATCGCCAAGTGGTTCACATCACCAGCGGTATGGTACATCTTCGGAGCCATAATTGTAGTGTCAAAGACCATGATAGAAACGGTTATCAGAATAATGCTGGTTGGTGCATTGTGGATTCACCCTAATATGCACTAGCTTTATAATGTTCAGGAAACCCAATATGTCGCACGAATATGAATCATGGTGGAGTTTAGAAGCTTAACAACACACAATTATCAGGGCCTATCTGATAATAGGAGTGAAAATAATATTTATTGTGGCAACACATCTTACCCAACAGCTGCATGAACATGAGATCTTACTTTGATGCCGTCCGAACTTGACAATATTCGGCAGTTAAGGGGGAATTGCACACACGTTGAAGAGTCTATATGCCACATAGCCCATACACCTCGCAAAATGTGGCAAGTGGACTCTCCCATCTGGGAAATTCAAATCCCATGTGCTACACTTGCTTTCTCCTAGTTTTATGTCATTTACGGACTGAAAATTTGGCTTTTTAGCCCGAGCCAGGGTTTATATAATCCTCATGTCCGTCTGTCTGTCTGTCCGTCTAACGATTACGGCCGCAAAACTTATCCGATCGACTTGAAATTTGGCACACATTTAATACACCCAAAATGTCAAGTCGAGTTCGGAGATGAGGCAAATCGGTCAACAGGGGGACCGGTGGGGTTGTTTAGGTCGGGTGAGGTCGAATAAAATGCACCAAATTTTCAAAGTGGTGCTAGGAAGCTGAAATTTTGTAGGGATGTTGGTCTTGGACAAAATATTTTGTCGGATTTGTTGTCATAAAGACCCACTATGATGACCCACACCGGTTTTTAAATCTTGTTGAATTCAGCTGAAATTTCGTATGGTGATTGAAATTCCGAAACTAGGGAAATATACAGCGTTAGTTTAACAGAATTTTTGGCTGGAGGGGTCGTATAGGATGACCCATACCGGTTTTTTTTAACTTGAGGAATCGACTTGAAATTTAGTAAGATGATTCAAAATCGACTTGGAATTCCCCTCACAAAGGTTTTTTTTGTGAAGTTTGGTAAAGCTGTATAAAAAGTTGTATAAAAAGTGTGAAGGTGTAAAAAAAACCAACACTGGCTCGGGCTAATATAAAGTTTGCACTGTAGCTTTGTCTCACATAACCTTGCCGTCTTTTTACAAACTCAAAATAATCGGGTTTCAAATGGGTCTCAGGGGTCAATTCTGAACAGAATTGTATGATGAATAAAGTATGACGGAAAAATTAATAATTTGTCATTTTCCCGAGTTACAACGTAATTGAACATCATTAATGGACCAACCCGCTCTAAAACTAAAAATTACATGTATTAAAAAAAAGAATTATACAATTCTGTTCAGAATTGACCCATGAGACCCATTTGAAAATTTATCATGCATTGTTTACGGAAATCGGAGAGTTCACTTTAATAGGAGTGGAAGGAGTACAGTTGTCCTATTGCCTCTTAATTACATTGAGTTTAAATGTAATTACGTCCGATATATGTTGTAACTGTTGTAAGAAATCTACCATGTTTTAAGGTCCTTCACTTGGACCCTCGTCCTTAAATGCTCCAATTCTCCATGACGACTTCGGTTTTTCTTGACGCTTTTTAATCGTAGCATTGCCCCAGATGAACCAAAGCAATCCAAGCACGATACAAGCAATGGTGTCGACGTAATAACCATCAAATATGTTCATGATCACACAAAATTCTCCCGTGCCAGACTTTACAGTCAGTGAGTCAACCCACCAAGGGGCAACAGCTGAGGGAATTGTTCCCCCTAAATTGCCTATTGTGTTATAAAGCGTCATGAAAGTGGATCCGTAGGCTGGGTCGCTTATCTTGGTGATAAACGACATCCGTCCGACATCTATTACTTTTTGAGAGGTCGGGATGCTTCTCTTAATCCTAAAAGACTTTTATCTCACCGTCCTCAACACACCCTTTGCAATATTCGTACTTATCTATCACTTCGCCAATTGTGGTTCCCTCACCTACTAAATGTACGATAGCAACCATATTTCGAATTCCTATCCTTAAGTACGCGTTGCGATATTTATGACACAACATAATGGAGAAGAATGACAAGCTTCCACTTCGAAAGTTTGTCTTACGCATAAAGTTAATTTAACGACAGCAACGTCAATAACACGGCCTCGCAAAATCATATCAAAGCTAATGCATTGCTCAAGCCATCTTTCATCCTGAATCCTGGCATAAAATTCAAGCAAGATATTTTTTACGCTGCTAATAATCATATTAATAATGAAGGCAATTTTGGCCTGTGCGGTGCTGTTTGCCGTCTTTGGAGTGATTTTGATTCAGCAAGCCACATCTCAAGATTGTTAGATTTTTTAACACATTTTAATTTAATCTCCGAAATTTACTTTTCATATTTTTGTCGATTTTAGGGAATGATGACATTGGGCTGGATATCATTCGGGCCAAACGGCATTACTGGGACTACACTCGGGAAAGACGCCGTCAGTGGTGGCCGCCAGATTGTTATACTGCAGTGAGTCGAGGGCAGGCCCGTTGATGATAACATTCATACTCAGGGCGCAGCAACCATCTGGATTGGATTAACAACTTAAAAGTTATTACGATTAAAAAAATTACATGTTCAATAATAAGTACGACTTGAATTGCTTACAAAAAGTTTTTAAACTACACATTTGGATGAGGAACAGTTAAGTTTACAAGATTCAAAAATTCGGAAATAACTAAATAAATAGTTACATTCAAATATAATTGGATAATGGAATAAATCAGTTTCTCCTTTTGAGTTGCATCGCTCTTTTTGATAAATCGCATATCATTTTCTATTAGAAATTCGTAATTGATATATGTAAAAAATAACCATCGAGGGTTTTTCTTAGGTGAGGCAAAAGTATAAAATTTCTATAAAATCTCTTAGTAACAACAAAAACTCTGCAGAAAAAAAGTCACCTAAGTATGCATTTACCCTCCCCCCCTTAACTTATGCCACGGGAAAAACTTCTTCATTTCTTAACCGATTTGACTGAAATTTTGCAGAAAAGTGTCCCCTGGGGTGTAGATGTTGCGCTTTGGCCCGCCCAGAAAATTATTCAATACTTCTAAAGTTATTGCCAAAAAACCAAGGTGATTTAGGGTTTTTGATTTTCGACGGTCACATTATCGATTTCTCGAGATTCTGAGATTGAAATTGTTGTTCCTTAATTTTACTCGGATTTTTAGACGTTTAAATTATT
>JAQFZJ010000809.1:0-16574 GCA_034695645.1 Folsomia fimetaria
TTTCATTAAATTATGACCAGTAGTTTTTGAAAAATTAATATTTAAAAAGGCGGACATATCTCAGACACACCCTGTATGTATTTTATTCCAAACCAATTAACCAAGAGAATATTAAGTACCCTATAAAATTAGCAGCATCCTTTCCCCAGATTCTGATTTATCTCAACTTTTTCCCATTAACTGTTTTATTTTATCATTAATAGAGCGTTTCCCATTCTTTCATCCATTCTGATTCGGGGAGCAATAAAATTAAAAGATTTCTCTCATTCTGAAGCTTAAATGAAGCAAATGCAAATGAACATCTTCCTCTTTTCGTATCTTTTACATCCACTACGAACGACTGCTTCTTCAACGTTTGAATGGTAAAGCCTTAAATACTAAGTAATTTAGTGGGAGAACGTGGCCACTCTTTGAAATTCTGAGGATGCGGTCACATCCGACTAATCCACCACCATCAAGTCATCTGGGAATGGAGTGAAAGTGAATGAAATGAGAGAAGAATTCTCCGTTAGCTCCCTTTTTGCATAGGATTTTCTTATTTATGTCCATGATAGACAAAAAAGCGAAGGAAATTACTTTTAAAAATCTACATTTGTGACTTTCAAATAAGTTTAAATGAATGCGGCTACAAAAATATAAAGAGTTTCTCTCAAAAGGAAAGAAAGAAAAAGAACATACCAGAAACTTGAAGTGTGATAAAGTAGTGTTTTCTTGGCTGTAGTTTGTAACCTTGATGCAGAAAAACGTCTCCTGTTTCCTCGTCTGCCCAAAATAGATTGTCGTTGTTGTCAGGATGTTTGTGACTTTGGGTTTGAGATTCCTTTGTATTTGACTCATCACCACCACCAATACCATCACCACCACCGCCGCCCTTGGTCATGTCCCCTTCCGAGCTTCCCTCCAATCCGTCTTTCAAAGCAGACAATGATGACTTTTCTGGAAAAGTGGTCGTGGTTCCCACTACCTTGTATCGCGGTGTGGCACAAGGACACGTTGCTAGAAATTTGATTAATGCTAGTAATAATAATAATGAATGATTAACTTTTTTAACTAATCTCACCTGCTGGGCCAATTTGACCCAACTGACACGTAAGGCCCAGATCATCATCTGATGACTCTATTCTGAAGAGTGGCAATGGGTTCTGATGACTGTGGAACTGATGATGATATAACTGGGGGTTGTTGTTGTGTTGGGTGGTCATAGTCGTTGCAGTCGTAGTGCTTCCCTTTGTTGTCCACGAGTTTGTGGGAGGGAGTGAGGGTGAGGGTGCAGGGTCCACGAAATCTGCGGATGATGAAGAGGATGACGAGTACGCAAATTGTGGATAAACAGGATCAAAGGCTGGGTCGAGGAATGTGGAGTATCCCGAACTGCCGGAGGCCGATGAGGCATCCACGATGAAAAATGGCTCTTCTGCCAAAAACCGCGGAGCAAATTTGTCCACTGTGACAAAAATCATTAATTACTTTAGAGTTCAAGGGAATCAAGAGGTTAGATTTTTTTCTGTGGTCTATTCGATCGTTTCTTTTTTCGAGATCTCAACACAAGTGATAGGGAATGCATTTCTGCTGTGCATGATCATTGATCACTATCAAAAATATTGCTCGAATTTAATTGTCTCTTTCTCTTTTACTTCAGCTCTGCTCTGCCAATGAGATTGACTTGGTTTGGTTTAGGCAAGAAGTGTGTAGCATTAATCCCTGATCTGATAATGTGCAGTGGGTAATGGTGATGCAATATGACGCCGTTTTGTTGTTGAGCTGTTTTGTGGTGAGTGATAGTGAAAGCGAGGGCTTTCCTATCACCAACCCACCCACCTCATCCAGTAAAGGAAAGGAAAGGGAAAGTAGCAAGAGCAGCTGCTCTGCCTCAGGAAATAATTAATAACATAACATAGCTCACCACCGCTGTCATAGTTTGCCTCACACCACGAACAGTAATCTCATGATCATAATTGCATTGTGTGTGGCATTATTGGATTGAATATTGAGTAAATCAATCACCGTCTGGCTGTGATTACAATCTCCGGTCTCTCCATTATGAAAGCACAATGTGTACTGCTTAAGTTGACAGCTAGGTCAACCATACACAGCAGTGAAAGTGAAATCGGGTTGTTGGAGAGGAGTGAAAGTAGAGAGAGTAGGAAGGATGTGATTTTTTAGTCTAACGAATTACACACAGTAAATTTAGATCGCAGAGTGTGTAGACCAGGCATTTGCTAATCGAGTACACTTTCTCTTGTGGTTGATGAAACAGCAATAGAGATCAATTCACTGTACTTTATAATTTTAGACGGCAAATCTCACACGCACAAGGAAACCATAACAATTTGAATATTACAATGTCTCGGCCTTGAAATACTGTATGTGTTCAGTACTCACCATATTCTTGACAAGTTGGGCCACTCCAGCATGGATTGCAGATGCAATTTCCATCCTCGCCACACCACCCGTTTTTGCACTCATCGCTCCTGTAACAAAGGAAGGAATTAGCACCGCTTTGCCTTTGTTTGTTGGGAAAAGAGTATCATAAAATTAATCGCGTTGTCATCAACCACGAGCCACAGATTAATTAAGAAGGACATGGCTTCCCACTCACTCACTCACTCACTTCATCCACTTCATGCATATGCTTCTCATTAATGGGATATAGTCCCTTCTTGTTTCCATATGTCAAACAATGTCACAAACACTTGTACACAAGCAAGAAGAGGTGTGCTCCACTCCACCCTTTGCGTCTGTGAAGGGAAAAGATTGAATTTCTACATTTTAATTTGTAGAATCCAATCCAGTCATTTCTGCCCGAATCCGAATATTCATGCTGTGATTTTATAATTTGTTGAAATCGTATTAACGCTTTTGTCTCAATTTAATATAAAATGAAGCTAAAGCCTGGTAAATAATTTGTGAATACAGTTAAACCAACGTGTTAATTTACTTTGATGGTTAAATATTAAACAAACACGGAATAAAAGAAGACATCGCCATATCTAAACACGTATTAGAGAAACTACAATTTGAACATATGTCACCATTTGGCATTTGTAATTTGGTGAGAATCGGAAAAGCGTTACTTTGGACGTTTTGACACTGATCTGGTCATATAGTGATGTCAAAGTCAACAAGCCGAATCTCGTTGTCCAACTTGTTCCCCACCAGACAACCAATTACGTAATTTAATGAGACAAATCTTGGTTATGTCCTGCTGTGCTTGTGATGGTCGGGTGTGGTTCCACCAGCAGGGTTTATACCAGATATCAATCCTATATCACTTGATTACCCACAATTGATAAGTAACGGCTGCAACTCTAGTGAAAGTGTAGAGGGAAAACTAACAACGATTGCAACAACTACATGATGTCCACAGCACAATATCAGCAGCACCTTCTCACTCAACATCTCAACTTTCACCTTTTCAGACCCAATCTTAGAGGAAACTTTTTTTTACTTCTTCATATTCCAACTTGAATTCTTTCTTTCAATTCAGACAGCGCATCACGATTTTCATACAGATATTTATAAAAAGCATAAAAATAGGTGTGAAAGCGAGAGATATTTTTATATTTAGGTATTACTGATTGGATTGAATTTTACTAGAGATAAATTATCAATTAAGTTGATTCCACTGCGATCAAAATCTGATCCAAACTGGATTGCTTTTACAAGTGCTGCAAAAAGCTATAGAAATTATTGGTTATTAAATAAATAAATAACAAACTATACATACAATTCAGTTCGCACGTCATGATGTCCATTTAATAGTTCAGTTCCGCTATTGTGAAATCTTAAATTGCCTATATCTATTTATTTATTTATATAATTTATTGTCAATAAATTATCTGTAAAAATACAGCTGAAATCATCTTTTGAAAACAAACAGAGGAAAATAGATACTGACTGTTGATTTTGTATAGTATGCAACTGAAATTTTACCGATACTAGAACGCAGGGACACACAGCAGGGTAAAATATAATGATATGGCCAAGACTTGGTAACAGAAGCTTGCAATGGGAGAAAGTGAATATTTCTTTAACGATACGCACGGACCACATTCTATAAAACTCGTTGTTTCGCACAGCATGATAACCTCTTAGAGTCCACTTTCGTCCTCGTCACACAAGAACAACAACAAACTCGTTTCAGTTCCAGTCCTTACTTGATGTTTTCAACAATTAATCTTTAGATTAGGGTCAAGGATTGCGTAGATGCTTTCTCAAAAGAAGCTCCGAGTCCGTAATGCCATGTGATCTGTAAGTTTTCTTAAGAATTAATGTTAGAACGATGACCGTCAGTTCTTCTACACACATATATGTTTTGTTTCTGCCTTAAAATATAAGCAGAATCAAAATAATTCTGTAAATACAAAATTAAGCATGGAACGAATTAATTATAATGGATCACCACCATCCAAACTTAGCAACACTCTGAATAATATAAACCTAAGGGAAAAGTGAAAGCATTTAAAACCATAATTTTCTTTGTAATATAAACATGCTGTTTTGAGTCAAGGTTGGTTGGTGGAAAGTTCTGTTAAGCATGATAATTTGAAGCATAACCGTTGTTTGTTGGGATTGAATCTTGGCTTGGCTGGTGGTGGTGCTACTATAAATGTGACGGGAGAAAGTTTTGTAACAAAAATTATCAGCAAACTCCAGCAAGCAGTAGCAGCAGCAGGCTTTTCTTGAAGAAAGAAACGTCTCACACAAGTTTTTAAAAAGATGAGTAAAAAGTAATGGGAGTGGGTGGTGGGTGACTGACTGACTGACTGACACTACTTCCGCTCTAATTTTAGCAAGGCCAACTTCTCATTTTTCCTTGTTTTAAGCGAGTCAAAAATCCCGCAGGAAATTGCATTTTCAAACTTTTCACTCTCTCCAATGTTCAAATGCATTAGATAGATGGAAAGAGAAAGTGAGTTTTGTGGGTGGTGGTTGGTTTGGTTCGTGTACTTTGCTGCTGAGGATGAGATGACTGACTTGTGTTTTAGTCATGTCTCTGGTTTTATCTTGACGCATCTTCCATTTCGTCATTGTGGCACTTTACATTGAGTCAAGGCTGTCATTGAAATGCGTGATTTGTTTGCTAATAAATGGGATAAGCTGATTCCATTTTATTCCCAAAATATCTGAGTATGAGGGAAACAATTTTTTTCAAGCATTTGCAAAGTAGTCTCTCGTTTGCTTTAAATTTGAAATTGGATAAGAATGCATAATATTGTGAAACAGTGATTTATTTTGCTCTCGTTTCAAAAGTTAATTTGTTACTTGGACACATTTAGCGTATCACACCCTCTCTTTCGCTCTCTCTCTGATAGAAAGGTGTTCTCTCATCCTTAAAATAACAGTATAACCACTTTTCTCACTTTTGCAATTTCCTCCCAGATAAAGACAACATGCGATCCTTTCTATCAAATAAGTTGGTGGTGATCGAGAAATGGCGTTTTAAGTTGGAATTGAAGTATAATTTTTCTCATACATAGTACCTACATTCCTTGAAGTCCATGCAGAAAAAGAGTGAAATTTTTGTCCTTCTCATATCGAGCAAGAATTTCTGTAGGTTATGTACTCTACTTATTATCTTCATATCATATTGGCAGAGACGTAAAATGATGAGTTTGATATTTCTAACCTTACTTAAGTACTTATGAATGGATGAGTGGCTCTTAAATGAAAGTGGTGTGGTTTCTCTCTCTCACATGAGTGCTTTGTAAGTGTCGGTGAAAGTAGTTGTGGGAAATGTAAACTAACTTTCACTTTCGCCACACGAGAAAAATTGACAATTTAACATCCACTCTTGGTCTTGTTTTAATAACATGGACCATAGCATGAGAGTAAAGTAAATAGCATCACTTTCACTTATCTAAAATATCATATTGACCTTAACATAACGTTTTCACTCCATTTGTGATGTACATATTAAAAAAAACTAATATTATAAAACTGCTCGCTCGCTCGTGGTTGTGACTTGACTTGTGATCCTGGAATTGCATTTCAAGTAAAGAATCAAAATTGACTTACTTGGATTCAGCATCCGTGTTGGAGGATGATGATGTGTCGAAAGAATCACGAAGGCTTATGGGAGGAAATACAACATCTGTATTGAAAATCTGTGAATCCACGAGATATTGTGGTGGTTGTGAGTTGCTGCAACTGGCACTCAGCAGTCCTGTATAGAAAAAACACAAGATTTACTTTGACAATTTTGCATAAGCTTATGAAAGCTGTATAATATGTATGTAACATCCTATATACCCTCCTAACAAGCTCAGCCTACCTACTACATCTTGTGAGATTGCTATTTGCGCTCAATTATGCTAAAAGCTTTTAAATTTGGATGGACTTTAAGAAAGATTTCAGTTATTTATTACTATATTTCTTAGGACTTGGCTATATTTCGTAACCTTATTCTAGTGAAACAAGTTCATTTCGTGAAATATCAAGGTTTTGAGGTCAACCAAATATTGTGCTGGAGAAAATCATCCATTTCAAGCATCTCAACATGGCATGAAAGAATGCGTTTGTATTTTGCATATTAAATGTGATCCACAATTTGATAAGGAAAACATAGTGAAATAATGTTATTTTATGACAATAATGTGTAAACACTAAATAATTGGCATTTTGATACATATTCATAAAGAAAGCGTGGGTGATAGGGTAATTAGAAAACCTAATTGCAGAACTGTGTCAATGTTGATCAGAAACGATTTGATTAAATTGTAATTTACAATTTATAAACAAATTAATATTTATTTGAATATTTATTTATTTAATGTTAACCATTTCTATTCATTACTCAAAACGAATCGAAACGAATATTTGTGTTGCGTTGTATTTCCCTGTGTTATTACGTGTTGCGAATTCTGGAATTTTGGCGATTTCCTCTCATTTTCTCCACAGCTCTCTGTAACTCCCGGATATTCGTTGTAAGTCACATCGAATTTAATCAACCCAGTTGTAATAAAACAACTTGGCTGACTGACTTTCTCGAAAGGGAGTGAATAATAAATAACAACAAAAACTAGTTCCGTCGGAATTGATTTCCTCCTTCACGTATCTTTCTGTTTGTAGAATTCAATTTGTTATATAATTTTGTTGGTAATCTAATTTCTAATTTGCACAGCTTTGGAAAATTAAGTAAAGAAAACGCGAGATCGAGGCCCACAGCTTGATGCTAAATTCGTTGAAACAAGTTGGAGATTTTCTTTGTATTAAATGTATATTCAATTTTATCGATTTAAATTTGAAATATTAGATCCGTCTCTAACCCACTATTTCTGATGTATTGCATAAACTGTATAATAATGTGTGCATCTGAGTTCCCTATGGTCAAAATGACGGCCTAATTTATTGACACCAAAAAACAGATACATTTATAAAAATTGTAATACAGACAGAAATTTTCTTTAAAAAGTGTTGCAAACTGTGAGTCCTGATGCCAAAAAAATATATTTATGACATTCATAAATTAAATAAATAAGTAGGTTTCGTTTTTTTTAGCCGTTAAATTATACCTACTGTTAAATAATATGAAATGTTTTCCTTTACATAGCTTCAGGATCACATTGACATTTGACATGCAGTTTGTTAACCGTTTGGGTTGGGTAGGTCCATTCATTTTTCAATAACCGAAATTCTATTTTTATTGATATTAGTAATGTCATATATGTTACACCCCCATGGAGGAGTGGTCCAAACTCGTACTATAACGACATTTCACATTTAATTACAGTGCAACCTGGAATATTTTACCTTTTGACCAAAAATGCTAGGGAATCTATATATTTAAACAATTTACAAATGTACAAAATAAACTTGGTTGGTATCAAACATTCACAGTTGCTTTTTTTTAGTAATTTTCTGTTACTTGTTGAACGCAGGGGGTGTGACATCACAAAAATTGCCAGTTTGTACTGTACCATATCATTGTTTGGATAGGTTTCTTTTCAATAACTGGATTTGAGTTTTTAATGAATATTAATAATTTAATGCATTTCTGTGGAGTGTGGTCCCCAACTCATAACTATATAGCGACATTTCATACTGAATTACAGTGCAATTAGGAATATTTTAAAATTTCCCCAGAAGAAACTAAGGATCTACTAATTCATATACCTAATTACAAATGTAAAGAATAAACTTGATTGGCGTCAAAGATTCACATTTGCAGCATAGTTTAGTAATTTTCTGGTACCAGTCAACTTTGATAACTCTTTAAGCTCAGTTTTCAGGTATGAATAAATTAGGTCGTGAGTGACTTTTAGGAACAACGATGGGCGTCATAGGTCACACCCCTTTGAAGAGGGTTGGTACAATTAAGAAATATATATTTTTCGGACAAATCTTCTGTAAATATCCGTAATGGGGAAAATTTTGGAGTACTGTATCAACAGACATAACGCGCATCACATGCCGGATTCACATCTTCGAGTGCATGTAGTACCCTCCACAATTCCTTTGGAAAGAGTACAACACTTCTTCACACTCAAATATCTTTAGCCATCCAGAGATAGAATTGATAGTTGGCAACAAATACTTGGTAACCCACTTTGTCGACGAGTTCTCCTGTCTACTGACCCAATTGGATCGAAGTTTGGATGGAGTGCATTCCAATGCATATAATGGCATACTATCTGCTCACTTCAAGGAATGGGATGATACATTTCATCCTTCGAAGATGCATTCAAACCCTAAATTAGCTGAATGCTGAATGTCAAATTAGAAATTCATCTGAATAACCATTTGTGTTAGTTGATCCACTCCATTGTGTTCAACCCTTTTGCATATACAGCCTTTGTTACTGATAAATTTGCAACTACCGGGTAAAGTCCTACCCAACTTTCTCCTCAAGATCAAATGTATACGATTCGTGTAACACGAATGCAAACTACTGGTCGATGGTATTTATTTTATGGAAGTCGGAGCGTAAGAAATTAGAATGATCTATTTTGCTGTTTATTATAAAATGATTCTAAAGTCAGAAAACTCTAAGGTTTATTATTTGATTTCATAGCTAGTCGGAAAATTATATTCACATAAATGTCACAAAAATTCAACAGTTTTTAGCCATTAAATGCATGGCCAATTCACATTATTGTACATTTCTCTATTGAATTGTAAATTGCAAAATATAGAAGCATTCTAAAAATGTGTTATTGGTTTCAACACGATTTATCGCATTCATTCATTCAACGCACATACAACTTTTTCCACCATTCCCTTCCATTGTCATATGTATCTAATTTTAGATTGCAAACAAATCGCATTGATGATACCATTGCTTTTCAAATTCAATGTGACATATCTGTCATGTGGGCGGTTGAAGGGGTATCTGTTCAATTCAATTTTGTTGACTTTAATAACAACCGACCGTGTTGGGCCCTTCACTCATTCATCTTCTCGGCCAGTTTGACACTTATATTTTGCACAACGGTCCAATTTTTGTTTACAGATTCGGATTCCCTGCCTATAAATAGAATATAGCAAAAGTGTCACTCAGTAAATGCAGTTTGTTGGAGTGGTTGTGATGCTCCTCAATTCTGTTTCAGACTTTCTTCAATCCTTGAATAGATAAAAGGGACACGTTTCTTCTTGGAAACAATACCAAGTTGTCCATCATCATGAGTCGGATGAGAGAAACTTGCACCATGGGAAAGTTGGGAGATTTTTATTATTTAAATAAATTGTATATACAGCGTGAAATAGAAAAAGTTCGGCTTCCATATCTTTGTTGTAGTTTTTTAGATGTATACAAATTCCTCCACTTCATTTCCAATTTATTGTATTCGCTAGCGTATGTATCCTTTAAAAACAGATTTGGTGAATTAATGAATTACTGAGGATACATGCTACAGGACATTCCCTTATATTGAAATTGAACCTGTTGCTGAATCTGTTTGCATTGTATTTTACTATCGGAGGAATCGTTTCAATTTTTGTGCATGCCCTTTATTTTCGTATAAAATCATGGAAATTATTCTATTATGTAAAGAATTAAGCTTATGGTTGGTTAATTCTTTAAGTTAAACATTTCCGAGAAATTCTGTTCCACTATACAAACTGTGCAAAATATCAAGACAAGAAGTTTAAATTTTTCAATTTATTTATTCAGTATCAATATTTAACCTCCAATTCTATCCAATGAATAAGGTATCATCCAAACTAGGCTAAACAAATTTACTTTTGTTAGTGATAAATCAGTCATGCGGTGCTGATTTGTTCTGATGGAAGCTGATGCAAATAGTAATAATCATGCATGAATTATCTGACCTTTCCACTCCTCATACATCGTCACTATCTCCAGACACACGCTTGGTTTCACAGTAAAACCATTGCAATAATGTGTCCATATTTTAGAGAAATAATAATTCGCAATAGAAAATTTATTTTTTGCAATAAAAAAACGTCAATAAGCGCCACGGTCGAATTTGATATTTGATCAGTGAAAAGTTAATCTAATAATTCAATTATAAAGTAATGCTATCTTCTTCAATTTCAATTGCCACAGTAAATTCAATTGGTTATATAAGGTAATCTTTGTAGAACAATAATACTTTGAGTTCATAAACAATTTGCATATGAAGGAACATATCTAATTTCTTATTCAAATAAATAGAATTGCCACAAAACAATAATCGGATTCATATTACAGTAAAATAAATAATAGTGAATTTCAATGTTGCAAGTTTAACTCCATGCATGACAATAATACAAATACACATATTATATAAATTATACAAATATTATATTGTGTTAAATCTTGTAAAATTCGAAATACTCACAAAAACTTCTTCACGTGTGTATTATGTACATAGATATGTAGATACTCGTACTTCCTTCCTTTCTTCCTTCCATATTCACCTTCAGTATTAAATCTTGTAGAAACCATTTAAGAAATTTATAACTCCTAAGGGGTTAACTTGGATGGAGCAACTCCTTCTGCCTTTATTGTCGTCATAATTGTAACTTATTGTACTTCGTTACTAAGATAGAGAGAATGTTACTTATCTTGTCGAACATGTTTATGACATTTCCACCTCACAATACAATGTCTGCTTTCCCTTATCTCGCAAGTTTTTCTCAATAAGAAATATATATAAAAATCAAGGGTTGGGATGGGACTAATTTTGAAAGCAACGAATTTTTCCAGACTTTTTTTTAGGTGAGAGTATGAATTCAAAATTATGAGTTCATGCTTCTTATCCAGGGACGACTCAAAATTTTTAAGAGAATTGAAGGCCATGCAGTAAACAATCCGTTATCACAGTCATTCTTGAGAAGGGCAAAGTTTTTTGGAGAGGCCGGAGGGCAGTTTTACTATCTATGTTACCCTTTTAGCCCTCCATATCCTACTATTTCTCATCCCCATAAGAATCCTCCTGCCTTGCTTCCGCATTACCATTAAGTGCAACCCTGTGTGCGATGAGAAATAGTGGCCTACGTAGAAGAAGGACAAGGTGCATGAATCAAAATTTTCATAAGAGATAAGACTCGAGTCACAATTTCCATAAATTCCAGCTTACACAAAAAGAATATATTGGTTGTGAAATAGCCTCGTAACTTCCACTTTTCTGCCTTATTTCCAACCAGAATGAATTTGTGAATTGTGGAAAGCAACAGCCAGTCGTGGTTCCGTTGTGGTGGTTGGTTGTGGACGAATTTACCCAGTAGTCTAGTCTTCCTTATTTTCACGATACCACCATTCTGCCTTTTGGGCTTTCTCCCATTATCCAGTCCAGCTAAAGGGAACCCAGAGGAGAAAGTACGCATCCCGGTTATGTATATGCTCATAAATCAGAAGAATACGTGATTCTTGCTATGTACCTACTACCTCACCATCATAATGTTGTGCGTATGGACTTTTGGACAGCTTGGTGAAAATCAAATGCTGTGTTGTTTTGCTTATTCTTTTAGGGATTATACTGCACTGTAATGATTTAACCAGCGTAATAAACGATGTGATGTAAATATATCTGCATTCACTTATTGAGAGACATAGGCACACTCCAGAAATTACGTGTTTATACTCATATGTGAGACTGTTGAGTAGGAACGAAATAAAGAATTTGACAGAAGGGTTAAGAATCAAGATAAAATGTGGCAAGTTCTTGCTCGTAGGTGATGGACTGATATCGTGTTTAGACTTCTGAGGAAAAAATACTCGTTAACGTTACTTTTTTTCAGACGGAGACAATTGAGAGCTCAAAACTTTTGCTTGGTTGCTTTGCTGCGAAACTCTGCCGGAAGTGTAGAAAAGAGAGAGAGAGAGAGAAAGTAAGAGAAAGGTTCGCTGGAACAATCCACCATCATCAAAACTCAGCCAGCTACTACATACAATCAACAATATCTTCTCAAAAGACGAGATAGATATACAAAATGAAAAGTGAAAGTGAGGAAACAAAAACAAAACAGTGTCAAAAGTAAAAACAAGGGTACAAAAAAGAAAGATGTGCGCAGATTGCAATGGAATAAAATCCTCTTGAATTTGTAAAACTGCTTTTACACAAAGGAATAAAACTTTCTTATCAGCTTATACCTTTCACCAGCATCACCTTGTTTTTTTTATAAGAACAATTTTCACCTTCATGCCTGATCCTTGATGATGCGAAATACTTTTGATAGTAAATACACCTTCATTTCATAGTCGGGTTTCTAGTAATTCATTGAAAACGACGACATTAGCATTTACAATTAGTAATAAATTAATTGTACCGTAATAAATGGAACTCCTACAAAAAATAAAATCGGAATCATGTAGTAAATCTCGCTAACTTTTAAATGCCTCGCTGTTTCCATTTTCTTGTCTGAGTCGGTAAATTAGCATTAGCCACACCTCTCAGGGGGTGTGGCCTTCAACGCACTTCGCCATAATTTACCAATTCAACCAGAGAATGGAAAGAACGAGGCATTTTAAGTTAGTAAAATGTATCGTTCATTTTTGTCATTGTTACTTCCAGTTATGTTTATGTGGGAGTTCCATTTTATTAGAGGACAACATAGATTGGATTTTGGTTTTTCATAAAGTCTTGTTTACGGTAGTGCATAGTGGAATACAGTTTTATTCACGTTCTGCTTTATCATAAAATTTAATAGAACGAAATTATTATTGATAATTAGTGAACACTTATCAATTTATTATATTCACCTTTAATTTGTGTTGTTTTTGTCTGAGTTATTCATAGCAAAACTCCTGTTCTCAAAGCTGGTTTATTTTTTCAAGTGTGTAAATTTTTTGCATTTTTTTTTAAACGTAACAAATTTATTTATTTATTTGAATTTCACTAAAAATTTTAGTGAAATACAACTAATATGTAATTTGAAGGGGAATATAATGAAAAGTAAAAGTTCTACTGCGATCTCCGACTAAATTGAGATGTGCTGCTGAATTCAAAACTTGTCTTGTAATTGAAGGGGAATATAATAAATTGATAAGTGCTCACCAATTATTATCCTAACAGAGCATTATCTCTATAAAATCAGAACATTTTAAGATGATAAAATATAATAAATATCATCTAAAAACTATTTGCCTCATATTTGTCATATTCTTGTTCCGATTATGATTTTCTTAGGAGTTCCATTTATTACAGTGCAATCTAGCTAGATGAGATTTGGGCTTCGTCTTAAATATCACTTCACACTTAGTCATATTTTGATTTCATTTCGATTGTAATTTGTGATTATCATTGCATTATAATAAATTATTATTAATAATTAGTAGAGCGGATAGTGCTTATCAATTTATTATATTTCCCTTCAATTATAAATTCAATAATAAGTGTGGGGTATTCCATCCAAAATGAAATATTTATTTTAAAATTCTAAAATTAAGCACTACGCTAACTGTGTCACCACACTATAATTGTGTCGCTTATCATCATAATAATTAATTTGGGTGTACCAGTGTAGTGTTGTGGTTCATCGATAACCTGCCTAAATCGAGACGTGTGTCCAATTAAAAGTTTGGCTGGTTGATGGTGGCACACACCGATCACCTGTTTCGCTAATCAATTACATCAATTACGGACGGAATTATTCAAATTAGCTTTACAATTTATTCTGCTCATCTGCAAATTGTGTTGAAATAAGTATACTAAAGCACACATGTATCTTATGTAAAGAAGGTAAGTTCTCATTTAGGTTTTATCTTTATGAAACAATTGATAAATTCAAGAATTGTAATGGCAAGTTATCAAAAGATAAGAAATTTTCCTTAAGATTAGGATATAAATATGTATCATTTTCCTATAAATATTATTGTTCAACAAATGTAGATCAGAAACGAACAAAATTGAATTATGTATATGACGACGTCGATGTCAATTAATAAATTACAAATTGTATTTATTCCAGGGGTATAGTACAGTGTGCGATACCTGCGACCATCTATCTGGATTTGAAATGGAACCTATCGGATAAAAACAAAAGAAGCCTGTAACGAATAAGGGTGTTGTTCCCGTTGTTCCACTACAGAACAAACAGGTACATAAATATTTCACTTAATTGCTGTCTGCCTCTTAATAAATTTGTGTTGCTTTTCCCGTTTCAGTTATTAATAGTTGTGGTCTGTTGGACTGGACAGCAAAAACGAACTCACTTGCTTCCACACTGCTTTCACTTTTCCCATGAAGCCTACATTTCAGCAAGGTTTAAATCATAAATTAATAAATTCGTGGTAAATGCCTTGTTTCTGCAGGATACACGCTACTTTCTACCTTGTTGTTCTTTGTTCTAGACCCGTGTCCGTCGGACACTGTCCGAATAATATGTTGGAATGGAGTTATGTTACACACCGTAATTGGCTTTATGATGATGTGCCTTACTTTACTTGGTCCTTTGTCTTCCTAGCTGTTCCTCTGCTCTCAGTTACAAAGAAGCGCTTATTGAAGAGAACGTAATTTTATTTTATATATTTTATATAGAACGCTGCGGTTGTGCGCAAAAGTGGAATTGGGCGTTTTCTAATTTGAGAGATTTCAATTTTCAGGAGATTTCTCTTCTACTTGGCTGCTTTCTCATTTTCGAATTCGACCAAACCAACCAATTCTTTTGATGTTGGAGTTTCCTAACTGTTAACCCAATGCATTTCACCACAGTATTATGACAGTCGTATTTGTGGACAGAGTTATTTTCTGGCAAAGATCACTTAAACTTAATGCAATACCAATAGCCAAAAGCAATTAAACGATAATTTGCTATTTAAAAATGCCTTAAATTTTATCTATTGATTGCATAATTAGAGCCCTTATTTCATCGTTATGCTAGATAATTTGCTAATTTTATTTTCAAATCACATCAATAAACCTTCATAAAACCTAAACCTAATTTGATCAGAGTTGAAGTAAATCAATGAAACTCAGCCAAGTCCACTAAACTAATGTCACTCAAAAATCCCAATCAAACGAATATGTTTGCTTACGAACCAAAGTACACAAACGTGGTTGAATTATTAGAGCATAAAAGAAATAAAAGTGAGATTTACAAAGCGTGGTTGGGTTGGCGTGTACGAATTACGATATTTCCTCGGTTTGAGTTTAGTGTACAAGTAAAGCTCAGGTAGAGTGAAAGTAGGGTTGGAGTGAATGAGTATGGTGGTTGGAGAAAGTCGTCACAGCAGACGAGATTTCTTGTAGAGAATGTATGCCAGTGAGTCATTAGTCTTTGTGACATTTGTAATTTTGTCCTTTCAGACTCTTCCCATCAACTATTCGAGGGACTTTTACGCTTTTTGCGTTGGACTTAATACTTCCGCAGTGGTAGCCGGAAACAGAGAGACCTTATTAGCCTCTTCCACCATGGTTTCCACTTTATGACTGTATTTTTCATTGGTTGCTCGCATCCACCTCCCCTTTTTCTTCATCAATATAATACACAAACTTTTGATGCTTTAACCACTATGAATTTTCTCCAGAATGCCAAGTTTTCAAGGAAATAGCAAGACTCGTCATCATCAAAAGTCCATAAAGAAAATCAAAAATGTTGTGGTACGCCAAAAAATGTATACTCAGAGGAAAAAATATACTCGGGTAAGGCTATCACAAATTTCTTTTATTACAAAAGCAGGCAATGGTTTTATGACAATTTTATAACTACTAGCGAAATCACGAATTCTTCTAATGTTGTGTAATAGGAAATGTTCTTGATTTCAGACTCGGTAATTAAGCAATACTAAAACAAGACTATGTGCATGCAGCTCCAAAAACATAACAAATAGAGATAATTGTTGTATTTAACCCTAAGGACCAAATGGCGAAGTCGTAATGCTGATACTTTTTTAATTGTTTTTCGTGTACATAGTTCTTTATTACTATAAAAATATTATGCGTAGAACTAATATTCCAATCCAATGGCTATAGTTTGACATATTTTTATTATCCTTTAATGTGTAATCAAGCCAAGGGTAGAATTATTATCATAATAGTTATATGTAAGTATTATTAAGGGGTGAAACCCCTTTATAAGATCGATATGTCCGTCCGTCCGTCCGTCCGTCCGTCCGTCTGTCTGTCCGTCACATCGATAACTCAAGAACGCATGGACGGATCGACTTGAAATTTTCACCATAAGTATATGGG
>JAQFZJ010000810.1:0-16571 GCA_034695645.1 Folsomia fimetaria
GTATTCTACATGTTCCAG
The DNA here is from genome assembly GCA_034695645.1 of Folsomia fimetaria. Lineage (NCBI taxonomy): Eukaryota > Metazoa > Arthropoda > Collembola > Entomobryomorpha > Isotomidae > Folsomia > Folsomia fimetaria. The sequence goes on from JAQFZJ010000810.1 coordinate 19, forward strand.
AATCAGAAAAAGAAGAACTAAATCTTTTCAGTTAAAAAATGTTATGAAATCTGTTGTGAAAAATATGCACGCTCTTAATTGTGTCATTCTTTACGAGTTTTATGTGATGTATAGGTAAAAGAGAGCCTGCCAAAGTGCAAAGAGTTTGGGATAGAAAAACGAACCAGTTCTCCCTGAATCAGAAGTGCAGGTTCAAGAGCAATGCAAACTCCAATGAAGCGGTGGGGAATTCACAATTAAAAACATGAGTATTAGGTAGGTATTCCATTTTGGATTTAGGATTGTCCATGAGTCGGCCGAGGAAGTTTTACTTTATTATGTTATTGTACTTTAGATATGGATAAATATCTTGCTATACAGAATTACGTGCGAATACATTATCTATTGTTGTATAAATTTTACGCGATGCAAACCGGTCGGAGTACCTCTTTTGCATCAGCAATAAACTAAATGGGCCAATAATGTATTTGATGTTTGAAGCTACTTTACTACAACACTAGTCAATATTTAGCTCTGGCTTCTTTCTCAACCATGAGTTTATTATGACGTCTAGAAAATTGAAAAATAAAAATAAAATTGCATTAACTTGATACACCACGCCACTGATGTCCGCGTGCCCGATAGCACATTGAAGACAGCTAACAAGCAGTCTCTGAACCATGAGATTCTGAACGCATTGTGTTTCTCAAACTGTAACAGTTTTCTGGAGAATAATTGAATGCAATACCCATATCATACGCATTTGTGCATTATTTTAATTCTGTGATTATACTGTGATTTGAAAAGTGGTAATAATAATAGAACTGGAAGTTGTGTCATATGTGATCTTTAAAACTAGCAAGTTAATCTTTTTTTACTCGGTTTCACAGAAAATATTGTGAGAATGGATTTTAGGCATATTGACCGGTAAGAATCGTTATTTCCATTTTTGTATTCCATCCATTATCAAAAGAGTTAGTCAAGTTGCACAAGAGATTGAATTATGCAAATTAGCTCTCCTGGTGACCACGTGAGTTTGGGAATACCCAGCACCAACACCAACCCAGGGGTGACGAACAAAGGTCTTGCACCTGGAGTTCTGGTCAAAGGTGGGAAGAAAGCATACGGAAACAGACCACCCATTCTACTAAATTATGATATGAACGTACCCCGCGGAACAATGTAGGATTTCATTTCAATTTACAATGATCAAATAGTGAAATGAAAATAACCCCCTTAATTATATTATTTAGATATGGATTGCTCGGTTCAAGTGGTTGTGGGTAGGATTTCATATGTTTCATATTATTAAGGGCATATTACTTAAATGTAGTAATTTTGTAGAAAAACCACGATTCTATCATGTATTGTTGGTCTAAGGAAACTTGACGAAGGGTCCATCTTAGTATGCTATTTTTTTAGAATCTAAAAAATATGGTATTGAACTTATAGAGATGTTCACGCATTTATCTAGGTATGTGGTGCCAAGCCAGGGACAAGGGAAAGTGGAATTCCTGGTCCAAGAGTGGGGTAAAATTCGGACACTAGTTAAAATATGGCGTTGCATTGCACTTACATACAGATTTGTTCATACAATACGATTAGGTATATGCCTCAAGATATTGCATTATATCCAAACATGACCATCAAAGAAATTCTGCAATATTACGGTCGAATTTACGGAATGACCCAAGAAAATATTGAGCAGCGATTGGGGTACTTGATGGGATTTTTAGATCTACCTGAATCTACTCGAATCATTGGAACGCTAAGGTGTGTAATACTACCTTAAGTAAATACTCCAATAATTCAAACCTTCGCTAAAACGATGATACTTTTTAATACTCAATTACATATAGCGGTGGGCAGCAAAGGTATTTTTTAAACTACTGGAGTTAGAAAACGAATAATATTTAATATTGCATAAATCTATAGACGTACATCACTCGCAGTGGCTTTAGTTCATCAACCAGAGCTTTTGATTTTGGTAATTCGTATTTATTATTTTGACGACATATGCCGTATATCGTAATACATATGTATAACAATATAACCTCTCAAAAGGATGAACCAACCGTTGGAGTTGATCCCCTGGTTAGAGAAAAGTAAGGCGTCTGTCTTAAAGCACATCGGGATTAAGGCAGTATTATACAGCTCTCTATTTTTATGTGCTTAGAATTTGGGAGCATCTCGTCAGCATGGTGAGAACAAAGAAAACTACGGTGATAGGTGATTTTGATATTGTTACTGTTGTAAATTTATTACAAAAGCTTACTAAAGTAAAATACATTATTATAACAGTCACTACACATTACATTGAGGAGGCCAGGCAAGCGCATACGGTAAGAAATGACCAACGCACTTATTCAATGAGACTTGGATTTAGAGATGGATATAAGAAGTTAGCTCATGTTTTATTCAATCATGTTAGGTTGGGCTTATGCGAAATGGGCGATTACTTACAGGTATCAATTCCTTATTCTCAAGTTCTCTACTAGTGGTTCAAAATTGTACATTTTAATTGCATATATACATACAGAAAAAGCCCCAAACGCCTTATTAGAAGAACATCAAGCAGAGCTACTTGAGGTGGTTATTTGCATTATACTGGATATATAGAATTAAGGGTTAAACGGGTAATGTGTATGGTGATTAGGACATCGTCTTGAAATTGTGTCGCAAGGATGAATTGAATTTACCTTTTCCGGTGGGAGATCCAACGAATGAAGTTTCCCAAGCTCTACAAGAAATCTCATTTTACACAGCAAATAAAAATTTGACTGTCGGAGGAGGTCATAGGCCTGATGCCTCCATCACCGGTGACAAAAGTCCAATCGTTGGACTGAAGTTTAAGAGAAGATTTACCGAGGAAAATATGGCAAATAACAGAGGAAGGAGTTTGAAGCGTCAATTATCGGTTGCAGAATTTGTGCAAGAAGCTGCACAAGATTATGTCTATTCAAGGGGCGACAGGATCAGAGGTTAGTTTTTTTACTGGTCGTGGTCGTCATATATTTTTTTTGGCTGATTTTAATAAAGTGTATCATGAAAATTTAAAACATTGGTTTTCAGCTCTTATTCTCAGAAATTACATTACTCTGTTCAGGAATTATTTGTAAGTGAAATGTGCAATTGAAAATATCAATCTTCAAACTCATTTTGGTTTTACTCTAATAGTTTTGTCATATTTCTTCTGTGCATCCCAGCCGCCCAAATTATTGTGATTAACCTTGTGGTTGGACAAGACCCAAAACATATGGTAAATTCAGAATTTATAATTTTTGACAACTTATCCTAATGAAGTTTGGTTATTTGGTTATCTCAACTCAATTTTTAAAATTGCATTTGATCTTTATTAAGAATTTTGGAATGGTGAATCATGAAATCTCCAAAATCAATACGACAGATGAAATGTCGCAAATTTGTCTAACTTCGGTTGGATGTTTAACAAGTGCAGCAGGATGCAAATACGTGTCTTCTTTACCTGAGGAACAAGTGATATTAGTGAGCACATTTCATAATATAAATATAATCGTAATGATGATGACTTTTACACCAAATTATTATTAGTCTAAATACGACTCAGAAGAGGTAGGATTAGAAGCAATTAAAGCAGGCAACATTTGGGGCTATTTGTCAATTCCAGAAAATTTTACAGAAAATTTACGTCTGCGTGGCCTTCACAGAAATTTTGCAGATAACGAAACTATTGATGGGTACGTTTTATGAGCTATATAAAACTATACCATGCACTACAGATATTTTTGACAGAATATGTATGGAAAAATTTGTTTATTATAGTTCGACCATTTCTTTCAAGATGGACATGTCACGTAGGTTTAAGTTTAAGCAAGCTGTATTTGTTTATGATGGCATCATTTTCAGGAGACTTATTTGATGTGCGACTATTTATACAGACTATCTTGCCGGATCTTTGTTGATCCGACTATTTTTTGAAAATTATCAAAAGTTTATCCAAACTGTTGCAAGTGATTGTCAACAAAGTGCTGAAATTGCACAACTCCCACTTGAGGTAAGGTCATCACCAGATTTTGCTAGATATAGTTTTTGCTTCATTTTTTTGCAATAAAACACCAGTATCGAGAACCGGTTTATGGAAGTCTAAACACGGGCTTTCAAGAATTCATCGCTCCAGCAGCGTTGATTGTGATCCTTTACTTTGTACCCTTGGCTTCCGGTGGAGTTGCTTACATTCAAGACAAGAAGCAGGGAACTTTGGACCGTTCTATGGTCGCTGGTGGTAAGTTCATGGAAATTTTCGTAGTCAAACAAATCATAATCAGGTGTTTGACTATGTAGTGACCACGTTTGATGTCATTTCATCGTTCATGGTGACTGAAGGATCTTTGGTTATCTTTCAAGTTGTACTATCGTTTGCCATCATGATTATTGGGTTTGGTCTCGTGATTGAAGGCTCTTCTGTATTATTCTTCCTTCTATTGCTCCTTAATGGGATCGCAGGGTTATCTCTTGGTAAAAGTCTAAAACTCCTCTATATCATGGGAAAAGTTTTACCTGCAATAATTTATTCAGGATTTCTTATTGCAATGACGGTTGATGAGGAAATGGAAGCTGTTATAATCACGTTGGGTCTTTATACCCCAATTTTAATCCTGTCAGGGTAATGCATTAATTTTACTTTAATCCTCATGAAGACTGTAACTACTACTATTATTATTACCTTTACTACGTTCATTACAGAATTATTTGGCCATTGGAGGGTGTGAATCCAGTGGTGTCGGTAATCAGGTATAAAATATAAATGTATTTCCAGTGCTTCTTTTACAATTTCATCAAATCATGTATTAATTATAGTCACTGTTTGCCATCTACGTACGCAACTGAAGCAGCCAGGTTGGTTATAAATTAAATCAAGTTTTGTATTTTGGGGATTTTGAGCATGAGGGTATTTTTAGGTCAATTGTTAGTCGTGGGTGGGGTCTGGGACATTCTCATGTGTTTCCTGGCTTTGTAATGCTATTCGCCTGGTGCGTCATTGCTTGGACATTGACTTGGGTCGTATATAAGATTCGGAACAAGTAAACTCCGGGGGGTATATTTTGGGGGGGTGCAAAAGCGTTAAAAGCATGAGTTGTCGTTAAAAAATTGACCTATGGGTCATTATTCAGAATTGATTTATAATTAATTATAAGTAAAAAAAGTTCCTATTGTTATTTTACAAGGTTATAATGAGTTGTATAGTTCTCATATATGTATGTGTATCGGTAAAACGGTTAAATAAAAAAATTTATTAGTTCCTGATATTCGCATGTTACAGCTTCTTTTTTATCTACACACAAAACACGATCATGTAATTATTTAGTATTTGAAAAGTCAAGAATATTTAGTGCTGTATTTGTATATACATGTAATCTCCAGCCAAGCCGGACTTTGACCTTTGGGATATTATTGTCTGCTAAGGCGTTGATCGTCGCACGGTAATTACAAACTATAAGGATTACTTTGTCTGAGTCCTGTTGACGAACTCTAACTAGGGTAATCGGACAAATCTCTCATGTTGATTGAAATTTCAGTTCAAAATGTATCAATCCTCATATTTGTAACTTCATTACAAATTGAGCATCTGATTTGATATCATCCAAAATATATCAGCGTCATTAAAATAATGAAGCAAATACTTTTATGTGACAATTTTTATTTGTGTATCATTCTAGTTTTTCCCATTTTGATACAATGTTCTCCAGAGTTGAATAGGGTTCCAGAAACTTATTGGCATAATGGAAGGTCTTACCGGAGCAATTTTACGATACCAATTCTTACAAATAAAACCGAAACAAGAAAACCATATTCTACGTTTCACATTCATAATGCAATAAGTAATCAGAGTTTAATTGAGATTCGTAATAAAACCAGGAATTTATTAGACCCAGTTTATTGGGAAAGTGATGAAAAAAGTAGCATTATGCACCCTCAATTATTAACAACTCAAGTGTCAAAAACAACGACCACCAAAAAGCCTACCACAACCACACCCATCACAACCACACCAAGCGTAGGAATATCAACTAACGTTAGGTAAGTACATTTTTCAGATAATAAGATAATTATGATAGGATTTATTTCAATTTAATTTGGATTACAAAGTAGCGACAATTCTACTGATCAATTTCACCTTCAATATTTTCCCATCAATGTGAGCAACTTTTCTATAAAAACTGTAAAATCTCAAAATGAACTTGACGATGTGGAAGAAATATTTACGTATCAAGGTAAGTAACTCTTCATACATAGTTAATTAATTTTGTCCCGTTTTTCATTAATCACCGCGTGATCTTTATAGTTAAACGACAAAATAGAAATAAATTGAATATGGACCAAGACATCCTTAAAAAATCAGTGAGTAGCAAAAACAATGACAATCCAGTTTCTTGAGCATCATGCATCCTGAGCATCATCAAGGGAGTTTTCTTCAACCTCAAAATGTGCATCATAATAATTCAAAACACGTTTGTGCTAAATTATTTTTTTCCAGGAATTTTTGCAATTATTTGGAGGGAACAAGAGCCAAGAAGAAGACAAAGTGATCTTAAACAATAAAGTGGACGAGGCAAGCAAAAAAGTGGAGGAACTGGAAATTAGAGTAAGAATAAAAAAATATACCAGACTTTAATGACGCTGTTTGTAATTAAGCAACTTACGCAAGCTACAAACTTACAAAAGCATTATCACGGAATTAAATCTTCCAGTATGAAATGAGTTCCAGATATTATTATGGGCGTAAGTATTTTATGATTACATGATACATGTATATATAGGTGGAGGCATATTTGAGGCGTGTTGTAGAATTGGAATCCAAAATTGTAAACATCCACTCCAGAACAAATAACTCAATTAAAGAGCTACAAACCAAGGTAGCCACTCAACTTTAATTATTTTTATGAATACAATAGTATAATTCATTGCGAGTCATGTAAATAAATTCGGTCAAAAACGCACGAGGAAGCCAGTCTGTTGCATGCACAATAACACAAAAATGGCAATGATTTATATACCCATGCATTGTGTTTATGTGCTTTTGATTACACACAGGTTGGAATGATGAGTGAAAATTACAGACTTAATGAGAATGCTACTAAGGAAATTCGCAACACCTTTGCTGTGGACAAAACTCGCGTCGAAGGCCAGGTGAGTTTTTGCATGTTCAATATAAGAAATGCATGGATAGGCCCTATACACCTTCTCTTTAAGGATTTTTGTTGCGTAAACAATTATTTGCTATTAATTTCAAAACTAGATTCACTCATTGTCAATGCATTTGAAAAACTTGCACAACACAACTGGAGAAAAGATTCACAATATTTCATCATCAGTAAAAAAGCTAAATGCATCGGTTTGTTCTAAAATGAAATAACACATTTGCTCCATCCAGATTTACTCATTTATTTATTTATTAATGTGTTCAGATTGAAAATATTTCCCACGATGTTAGAATGAATGAAATGAAGATAAGGTTCAACCAGAAAGCGTTAACAACTTTGGATAAAAACGTTCAATCTAATAATGAGCAAGTAATTATTTTAATTATATCAAAATACACCTTACTACATGGATATTCAATTTGCCGGGTCGAATTATTTTATATTACGCCATATTATATTCCCATTATTAGTTTCTGGAATTACACAACTCAGGTATTTTAATGGGTTGCATAAAACATGAAAATTTGAATTTTGTAATGTGTTTTGTACGAATTTAAAGTTGGGCCCAAGTGGATTGAACAAAGTAAGTTAAGTTAAAATAAACTAATTCATTACAAGTATTTTTTTGCAAAATGTGTTGATGATAGCTACGGGTTGCGGAGGTGTATTGATTGGGGAAAGTGGGATTTTATCCTACAAATTTCGTCAACCCTATCTCAACAATGAACGATGTGTTTGGACAATTCGAGTCAACAGAAGACAAAGCGTCAAGTTGCAAATGCTTGAAGATGGTTTCCAGAATACCACCAATAGTGATTTCATTACTATCACAGAATTCACTGAAGAAACGACTTTAGTTACGAGCTCTAGAATGTAAAACTCGAAATTTCATTTATGAATTTCATCATTTCAGTTCAATCACATGCTTATGTCTCATATTTTGTTACAGAGAACACGGTAATCGTGCCGTTCACATATTCCGAGGCCCAGTACTTTTTGTTAGCTTCTTCTCTGACGCAATTACTGCTGGAAATGGCTTCACTTTGAAATTTCAAGGACAAGGGAACAACTCGGCTGGGGATTCCCTGAACTCGATCCGTTATAGACACTTTCATATGAAAGACCCAATTGGACATGTGAACTACCCTGAAGAGAAAAACGCATTATATCAACCCAATGAAATTTCAACTTTTACAATTAATCCTTTAGCAAATTCTCTACGTTTAAACATTAGATACACTGATATGGAGAAAGAAGAAAATTGCGAATACGACTCGGTCAGTTTTTACGGAAGTATGAAAGCGTCTTATGCTTTAGCAAAAAAGTAAGCAAACCGTACTTAAAATAATTCACACGTTGTCCTTGTCTCAGATTTAAATAAATGAGGATCACAATAATATACTTTAGGTACTGTGACCAGCAAAAAACTTATGGTGGAGAATCGTTGCAGAGTGACGGTACATTTATTGTTGTATTTCGATCTGATAGTTCCACCCAATTCAAAGGATTTCAATTTTCATGGGAAATTATGTAAATCTTGTTTATTGTATCGACATTTATAGTAAAAAGGATTTATTAGAATTTGTTTGTGACATAATATTATTCCCACAATTGATTTTGTTTGAGATAATAATTAGTAAAGTTTATGTAACCTAACCTATACTTGCTTATGGAGATTCATTCATATCGTCGTATCACACAATAAAAGAGGAGAGCATGCGTTTAATTTACATTAAAATGAATAAGGAACATTATATTTTCCATTAAGAAGCAAAAGCTCATTTTTTGGCTATGGTCCTATGGATAACAAAACATGAATAAGTTCACTTGACTAGTATATATAAATGGGTGGTTCTAGTATCATACCTATGGATAACAACGGTGAAAATCCAGTACACACAAATCCAAGCAATCGTTGAAGCAAATCCGGGCCACACCCGTGGATGCGTAAAATCCCTAAAAGAAATAAATAAAGTCAACAATTTGACAACTTTTGAAAATGTGAAAAGGTAGTACAACAGTACATACCAGCCTCGATTCGTAATTGATCGCATTGATTCGCAAGCAAGATTACTGAATTTTTGAATAGTTAAATTATTTACAAACTGAATGTAACATTAAATGAACTAAATAAGTATGAAATCATACCAGGGTACCAACTGCAATTCACAAAATACAAAATTATCATATTGTATTTACCAATACATAATGCTACAGATTAAATAAAGAGAAATACATGTTACTTACCAATGCGACATACTGAAGGAATATAGGGATCCCTTCCAGAGGCCACACCTAAAACAATGCATTATTTAAAATGAATCAATCAATATGACAAAAGTAATTTCAACTCACCATCCCTGCTAGAAGCATGTTAGGGAAGTAAGTACCAAGCGCCTTGAAACAAAAGTAATTTGCATTTATATTTTATATTTATGTATACATTGTGAAAATGTCATACCAGGGAAAAATCGAGGATATTAAATAAAATAATTATCTTACCAATAACACGGCTTGAACTTCCTCAGTACACATTGTGGAAATCATAAATCCTACGCAGTATGCAAATATCGCAATTTTAAAATATATTCCAACTGATGTCATAATGAATTTCAAGTAAGTATTACGCTTTACCCAAGGATAATCCACTAAAGCCAATGAGAGCAGCAAGGACAAAAGCCCAAAATATGGGACCTTGAATGATATTAATATTATTAAGTAGTGTTGTGTGGGATAAGTACCCGGTTGTTGACTTCATAATAAAAGTAAATTACCTTGAACTTGTATACTAAAGACAAGTGTCATAATAATAAAAATCAATGCAGTTTGGATAAGAAGCACCTAGAAGAGAAAATAACATTATAAAAAATGGATAAAGTAGTAACTTATCAATATATGATCTCATTTTATTGACTTTTGACTTACTGCTCCTTCAGTTACGAAATAAGCAGCTAAAATCTCAACAGTTTGAACACCGGCAACCAGTGTTCTGTCCAAAGTTCCATTCTTTTTGTCAGAAATATAAGAAACAGCTCCGGAAATGAGGGGAAAGAAGAACAAAATTCTATAATAGACAAAGTCACACTGTTAAAATAAATTAATATTCATTTATTGCTAATCTTATGTAATAGCTTCACGTACGCGAGAATTGAACTAGGTGCGATAAATTCGCGGAAGTTGGTATTTACAGTCCCATACACAGGTTCTTGAAACTGCAATTAAGAATGTCAAAATTATGACTTTATTCGACTTTTATAATAAAATAGTGCTTTTCACATACATCCAATGGAATTTTCCCAACTTTAGGATCCTATAAAAATCAGAGAAGAGTTGCACTATAAATGATCATGCGTAATAATGTTTTAAACAATTTCTCACTCACATAACCACAAAGCTCGAACAAGCGCATAACGTATTTTTGATATGTGAAAAAAAATTCAGTTCTAATTGTTTCCGCGATTTGCTTGCCTGATATAAATATCATTAAATATCAATAAATATTTAAATCCTTTGTGTAAATTGTCATTTCAAAATTAAATGATGGCAATTACTTGTCATGTCCATCTCAAATGATATGAGAGAACCTTCAAAGGAAAATGAAAATCTCAATTAATCCATACAATTACAAAAATAGTATATTTATTATATATTACAAACCTTCCAAGGTTTCATTCGTTGGGTCTCCACCGCTCAGAACTCGATCAAAAATGGCCTGCGAATAATTAGCTGGGAAACTGATGTAACCCCTGATGGTGAAACAAAGATAAATAAGTCAGATTAGTACATATACATAACGCATCAATAAAATTTGTACCATAAATCTCCTTTTTGAACTTCTGCAAGAGCTAAATCTTCTGATTCAAAGTTGATCTGTGGCAAAAATATTGAATAGAAAATGTAAATATAATACTCCACACACTGCTGTACGTCTAGTACACAAAGCATACCAATGATAAAGTCTTGTTTGGCAATAAATCCAAATAATGGCAACTCAAGAATTCTGCTGTTGGTTCGTCCCCATCACAATTAAGATTCAGAGTATAGTTAGTACAATCCGAGTCCATATTCACAACTCCAATCTGATAATTATATGTTGCGATTTGTACAAAAATATTGATAAACAATTTAGACAAGTAAATACAAATACCTTTAAATCTGTAGGATCATTTCCGATTGTCAAACAAGTGTTTATCATTTGCAGACAGGGCAAGGCCAAAATAAACAGAAGAAACCTTAAGACATTAAATTGTTAGAATTTTTCATACCATAATAATAAGAAATTCAACTAGTGTAATAGTCTTACTTTACGTTCCTCATCAGCAAAACAGTGTTTCTCATAATCAAGGCCCTCAACCGATATGAGCTCATCCATAGGTCATCTTTAACATTTTCAACGACAGACTGTTTCCTTTTGTAGTACGTAGATCTTGTTGACAGCACGGACATGCTGGACATGGACTTTTGGAGTTTTGGGTGAGGATTGTTTGTAGTACCATTTTGACTTGCTGTAACGGAAAGTCTTCGCTTGGATTGGAAAGAGACTTCGTCAATAGCTTGAGCGACAACATCATCAGGCTGTGCAGTATTTTGCATGATCATGCTATCATTTTTGCCTGAGAGTGAAATCATACATTATAGAATTAATAATAAAAATATGCCAGAATATTAGTTTCGTACATAATTTCAAAACGATATCCTCAAGTAATGTTGCTTGGTGTTCCACCAGAAGAGACTCTGGGGACTGCATGATATTAATACTAGTTATACATTTGCTATGCATTTTTTTAATACATGTGTACGAATACTAAATGTTAACGTTCCATACCTTTTCAGTTAGTAACCGTCCATTTCGCATAAGACCAACCTACAACATTAAAATTGCCTCATTATGCATCATTTTTGGAACTGTTAATTTTTTTCTTGCAAGAGCTGGCGATAATTACTCTTAAACACAAGTAACGTCATCGCATTCAACTATTAAGCAATAACTGGGTTTGCCAAAAAGTGAAGGGTTAAATATGCCGAGTTCAGGTTGTGACTCGGCATCAAGCAGCGTGTTCAAGCAAAAAAATCTCTGCCTTACCTTATGTGATTGTCTAGCCTCCTACAAAATATAAGTAATTATTAAAGTATAATTTGCATAATATTTAAACCTTTCATAAAATTTAAAAAATTACCTCGATGTAATGTGTCGTAACTAGAAAAAAACAGTTCGTTATTGCAACAGTATATAAATCTCATAAATAATTATCAATGATGAAAAGTTCAATTTTGATAAATTGTAATATGTTTATTTTACTCAAATATTTTTAAATAATTTTAAAATATGGGCTTACTGATGACAGTAGTTCGCTGAGTAGAAACCAGCTCGCAAAGGTAGTTCCATATGCTATAATTAAATACATAAACCTCGTTATAACGAACACTATCACGGTATAAAATTGGCAAATATTGGTTCCAGACTACCCCGTAATATTTAGTTATCATGAGAAAAATTCACATTGAAAGTAATTAGCTTGGAAGAAGTTTTATGTAATTGATAAATTAACAAGGGAACTCTTACTTTTCTCGAAGCAAGGGATCTACACCAACGGTTGGTTCGTCCTTGAAAGGTCACAGGCCAAATTAGGACATTCTAAGAATTCGTCTAGTTTATAAAACTTACCAAAATCAAAAGCTGGGGTTCGTGGATTAAAGCGCATCTAAATTTTTAAAATAAATAACGTAATTAAATAGTAAGCAAAAGATAAGTACAAGATAAGTAAAAATTCCGTACGCAAAGCTCACTCTCCTGCGCTGACCGCCACTAAAAACAAAATTATAAACAAATTTAGAGCAATTTGTATCGAGGGGTCCTATTTTGTTTAACCCATTCATAATTCAAAAAATATGAAGCCTAACTTGTCTAATTTGTATACCTATGTATGTCATATGTGTGTATATTGCATATCAAATCAATTTTAAAATTCAAAAGCTATTTCGTATTTAATATCACCCGAAATTAATACAATTAGGGGTAGACATTTGCATATCACATTCGGAATGTGACATTTCTTAAGGAAGCTACAGTTATAAACCCAGTCTTAATTGTATAACGTGCGACGTGGAAGTCAAAAGTTTGCAATAATGTAACCATTTTGGTGAACTACAATTTTAAAAACCACCACATACCTATATGTACATATGTATATACATATGTACAACCACATATTTTTATGTGGTTGGACAAGGAATTATAGTTTAATAATCATGCCTTCAAAGATTTCAATATAATGTCCAGATATAATGAACATATGCAATTTATGCCAAATTATGTATTCAAGTATAAGATAAATCAAAATTCCCCTGGAGTATTCATATGCTGTTACTAATTGTATCTCTTTTCAGCCTCTACCACTGTAAGAATACAATCCTAGAACTATATAGCTGCATTTATAATGATCGATGATACTAATCAGAGAGTAAATGCTGGGAATTATTGTTCCATGTAAAGTACATTGCAATTAATTATTATACCTCAACGTTCCCACCGTCCTATCCCGTTGCGGTAGATCGAGGAATTTAATGAGGAAATCCTGCTTTTCCTATGGAATATGACGGAATAAATAAACTTAAACTCAATGGACTAACATTATTATATATCTTTTGAGTTCTCACCTCAATTTCAGCAGAGGTTAGGCCGTAAATAATTCCAAAATACTGCAATGCTTCTTTAATTGTGAACTCTGGATACAGACAAATATCCTGCGCAAGGTAAAATCGTAACCTTAATCTTGATTGTCAATGTTAATAAGTTAAATTAAAGGTTAATATTATTGAGAAATACAATAATACACCCGTATGTCCATTTACTAACCTGTGGCATATATCCGACCTATATGAGAATAATGAATAAGAATTAATTAAGATAAAAATAATATGATTGATTATTAATTATAAGGAAAAAATATGTTTGAATACCCTGCGACCTGGGACACCACTTTCCTTCGTGCCTGGTCTGGCTCCAAAAACGTAGATTTTACCACCGTCAATTTTGCGTAGTCCCACAATGCAGGATAAAATTGTTGTTTTTCCACAACCGGATGAACCCAACAAACTATATCTGTTAATAATAAAATAGCAAATTTCAAGTATGAGGTATTTAAAGTGCCTTTTTTGGTACACTTACATTGTTCCTTCTTCAACAGTCATTGAAAAGTTATTCAATACTGGTTTAGCCTGTATATGTACAATAAGTCATTTGAATAATAAAATAACTATTTTATCCGAGAAAGCATTAATAATCGTACCGCTCCGGAATAAGTTTTCATGGCATTTTTGACACAAACGGCTTTGTTAACATGTCCGGCAGCCTTAGTGTCATTTACAATCATATCTGCGGGTGACACCGCAGTTATACTATTCCTTTTTAGTTGAGCCATGTGTAGATCTTCGGGACTTGAGTCAAACCCCGGATTATCATATCTACAAAAATTTAGTAGTTAAGCTTAAGAGATCATAGGTCGTGTATGCTTTTCAGAATCCACAGGTTGTAAAACGGTACTCGTAATTACGACTGCAAACAAATGCTCACCTTTTCATGGACATTTTGCTTGTTTTCTCTCTCTAAAAAGCAATTATACTAAATTTAAAAAATTGCAAACACCTTATCCACTTTATTAGTAATTCTCAACACGAACAAAACTCTTCAGCAACTCTTTCGAACTCAGATGTAGTATTATTAGTATTCGTGGATTATCACAGTTAAAAAATGAGCACACCAAAGATTAGCCAACTTGAGATGTAGAGATGAATTAAAATGAGAATAATAATATTTGCGAGACTTGAGACAAATGTACTACTATAGCACAACAGGTTATGAGGACTCCTCTGACTCCTACTTCTTCAATCGTCTAATTCCAACTACCTGAGATTAGCGAGCAAAGTATTGCAAATCCTGCACCAACCCAACCACAATTGTCAAGGCTAGCTGCAAATACAAGTTTTTATGCCACGAGTTACTTCTGCAGGTTAACAAAGGGAAGGATTTACATGAGCTGGTCTGTAATAATAAGAATCTGCATCTCACCTTCTTTTCTTCCCCAACTCACAGCAGCGTTACCACTTTATTGTGCTTGTACTGCTTACTTGTCTACCACGGGGAAAACCATAAAGAATTAAACATGGACACCATTATAACAAGATAGGATTGCTTGGATTTACCATACATAGATCGCAAATAATATTATGATATTTTCATTCAAGTATGTCTTATTTTCCTTCGTGAAGATTAACAAGAATTTTACGCGATGAATTCGTATAATAGATGTTTGCTATGCATATGTACAATGATTCAATTATTGTGGAATACTATATAAATCAGCATTTGTTGTGTATTTCACAAAAGGGGAGCTCCTGATTGAATACACGGTAAAGATTGTCGATATAATAGTTGGTTGTATGTATTATTCCAGCCCAGTGCTAATAATTATTGATAATTGCAAATGTTTTCCCACAAGTAAACTGGAATACATGCATTGCAATTATTTTATCGGAATAAAATAATAAGGATGTACTTGTTAAAATTGTGATTGTGGTCAAATGAGGGTGGTTGTTCGAGTGTTATGAAATAAACTCGAAAATGAAGTATGTAATATATACAGAATAATCGCTGATTTTTTTGTCATAAAAGTCATAAATTATGCTTGCTGATATTCTAAATTCATTAATTTGTACATAATTATAACATACAATTCGGTTAGGGCTGATACTAATAATGACATATGCAAGCAGTGATGTAAGCAATAATGATGCAGGGGGCAAAGTGGAATTGTGCTGTTATTTCTGAATGACTCTTGTCTCAATTCTGTCACACGTGAGATGACAACGAGAACATCAAAGTTAACCCTCACACATAGTTATACAAACTTGCATTTTTCAATTCGTATAATGCGTCAATGGGAATATTATAAGAATATGGTTGATATCTTGTATAGTATAAGATTAGAGATCAAAGACAGAAGCTATCACCACACGTCATTAAAAAAACTGGTCCTATTTCCAAGAACCAACTCAAAGATATCTCATTTACAAGAACTCTAATAGTTCTTTCTAGTCTTTTCTATGCACTACTTTTCTGTGAACTTGTTCTTCCATTCTTTGATGACGTAGTACATTAAATACTATATTAGTGACGAATATATTGTGATATTATGCACTGTCCGATGTCCCTTGTTTCTGCGTTCCTCTAATTGCTGCTTATACATTGTATATGTTAAAATGTTATGCAAATGTGACTGAATAAATATGTATTATCATATAATATTATTATTATAGTTTAGGCAAATATCTGTATTGTGCTATTGTTGTAACTGGTTAGGTTTAGCATATGCCCATTGTTGCCGATGCAATATA